>CAEGAF010166979.1:0-13297 GCA_903067075.1 Micropoecilia bifurca | reverse complement strand
AACAGAGACAACAGGGGAGACTAAATACACAAGAGGTAATCAAGAGAACGAGACACACCTGGGAAACAATTAACAGGGAAGACACAGAGACAGGACTCACAGGGAACAGGACTACACAGAAAACTCAAAAATAAACACAGAAAAACACAGATCCTGACACTTTCACTGGGTAAACTGATGTAAGTTTGTATTCTTTATTTATTTATGTTTTTTTTAAATAAATGCCATCTCAAGTTTCACTTTCATGCAGATTTCTGCAATATATTATTGTATATTCAAATTCAGGGCAATTTTTTTTATGACTGGAATTTATGGATAAACTGACTAACATGTTTAATCGGTTTCAGATTTAACAAAATCAGATTTTTGACATGTCCACTTATGCACTGTAAAAGTCAACTTCTTGCTGTGGCTCTAATCTCCCAGAGACTCTGTATGAAACTTTGATGATCTCTATAAGGAAACTGGGTCACCGCGGCAACATTGAATATATTATGAAATAAATCAGCGTCCTGAGAATTAAAAATAAAAGAACAACGTAAAGGATATTGTTGCTGTTATGGGTGATGTGGACTGAAATAGATATGTAACTGCACTCAACATGCCATGATCTTTTGCTTTTGATTAGGATTTTGCATTAGTTGTCCATCGCCAAATTATGGTTCACATTTAGTTGTGCCATTTTTTTTTGTTGCCTTATTCAGTCTTTACCTTGTTTTGTTTGTCTGAGTTCTCACGTCTGTGTTATTTAACTGTGCATTAACAAAACAGCCAAATTTTATTTCTCATTTGTCTCACTAAGTATTCAGTGTTGGTTCTGTTAAGGTGTGTGGAACTTCCCTTAGAGTAGTTTTCTTTCTTCTTCGATGTTTTTTTTCTCCCGTCTTCAAATGTTCTTTTTCCCTTCAGAGTGCAACAGGCCATTGGTTTCTGCTGATGGTTTCAGCTACACTCAAGAGAAAAAATGGAGATGACACTGTAGGAGGGGGGGAAGGAGAAAAATGACACAACAGACAGTTTGTGCTTTGCCGCGTGATTGTGATGTTTAAACTGGATGGTGGCTTTCAGCGATTCTGATAGCTGGCTCCACGTTTCACAGAATAGCAATGATGCACATTGCACAGAGTCCAAGACATTTTCTCTTTTGTTTTGTTCTGTCTCTGTTGAAAAACATTTGATTCCTCATATGCTGGGATCTCGGGGGCATTTTTCTGACTGAAACTTGAAACCGACTTTCTAACTACGCCTCTCTTCAGAGGACAGTAAAGCTGAGGACATCATGTCAGGTTACAAATGAAAACCTATTCTGTAAATCAAAAGTAGGTGCTGGAAAACAAAATAAGGCTTCAGTCTTACAAATTCTAATCATTGTTATGCCTTTAAAAGTGTGCTATGTGCTTCTCAAAATGTGTAGAAAGAGGAGAAATCTAGGCGCTTATGTAGTGTATTGACTTTTTTTGACTTTTTATTTTTTTATACAAGCTGGATGTATCCTCTGTTGCTAGGTAACGACCACCTTTACAGGAAAGACGAGCGAGGCTGACAGAAAAGTTTGAGCATTAAAACCAGAGGGAAAAGGCGTTTTTGCACAATCTCTCTGTAATGTTGAGAGGACTGAAACCAGCGCTTCCTGCTACACTGATTAAAAACGTGTTTGCTGCCGAGACAACTTTGCAACGCGCTCGCTCTCTCTCCCAAGCACACATTCTCGAGCTTCTTTTTTCCCTTCTTCGTGAACATTGTTTGCACCTTCACTTTCTCCTGCAACTTTTCATCCTGTTATTTTTATGGATTGCGGCTTGCGTTTTCTCGCCGTTTTTCCCCCTGCCTGTCAGCCTGCTGCTGTCCCGCAGACCCACAGGCTGACAACGCCGCAATAAAATAAAAATTAAAAAATAAATAAATAAATAAATAAATAAATAACACTCTAGGAATTCAGCTGCCATTGTCTGGGGACTAAATCTGCAATTCTACATGATGCATTGATTATGTTTGTGCATATTGTGACGCCGACACAACATTAACCATTTACGTTGCACGGAGAACATGTATAAACGTAAATTTCAAGTTTGAACCATTGCATCTTTGCCATGGCTGAATTCTTCTGGTTTTCTTTCAGTCTTGCTTTTCTTTTTGACAGTTGTTTTTATTTTTGTGTGTGTGAAACGGATTATCCCAGTGGAGCAGTTGCTCTCTGCAGCTCCTCCACAGACACCTTTGGTCTCTTGGCTATTTCTTTGGGTCATGCTTGGACATATACACACGCACACAAACGGGTGGTCAAAGCTGGTCAATATGGACCAAATGTGGTAAACTTTATACTTAAGTTAATAAAAGCAATGCCATATGTGCGCTTGAAGTCTCAGTAGCACTTAAGTGCAGTAAAATAGCACATTACATGGAATCAGCATTCCACTTTCTGACTCACTAATGATGTTTATGAAGTTTGCAATCTCAGATTTTTTTTCTTATTAATTATTATTATTAATCATATTTCTACATTTTTAGTCTCAACTACTGAAATGGTTGTTTTAGCAATGCTTTACTTGAAACAACAATGGTTCTTTATACTTTTTGCCATTTGTGTCTAAAAGTGTATTTGATTTAATAGATACAGCAATAGTCTTGACAAGTCTTAAACCATCTAAAGAACATTTAAACTTGCTCCTCCAGTTTTCTCCATTTGCTAATGCTAACAGATTGGTTTAGCTAATGTTAGCCATCAAAGCGGCCACTGTTCATTATTTTTATTGATAAGGCTCAAAACAAATGCCATTGCGTTGCAGTCAAGTTTATTTGTCAAATTGCAAAAATCAAATTGCTTTACATCATAAAAACACCAAAATCAACATCTGAAACGTTGCATAGTACCAAGTGCCGCCATTAGACATCAAAATCTTTGTTGTGCAAAAGCAACCCAAACTCTAAAGTGTTGCATCTTCAGCTACATCATGTTTGGAAAATAAACTTGCAAAAAAAGGTTGCAATAGAAAATACATTAAGAAATTTGGTGGCGAAATCATACAGTAGCGGCAGTTTGTGGTGAAGGAGACCGGCATGAAATTGTTTTGACTTCTACCAGAAAGTCTGACATGGATTGTTGATTAAATAGTTAATTTGGACCACCACAGAGGGCTGCACAGTGGCGCAATTGGTAGAGCTGTTGCCTTGCAGCAATAAGGTTCTGGGTTCAATTCCCAGCCCGGGTCTTTCTGCATGGAGTTTGCATGTTCTCCCTGTGCATACATGGGTTTTCTCCGGGTACTCCGGTTTCCTCCCAGTCAAAAAACATGACTGTTAGGTTAATTGGTCTCTCCAAATTGTCCCTGGGTGTGTGTGTGCATGGTTGTTTGTCCTGTGTGTCTCTGTGTTGCCCTGCAACAGACTGTCAACCTGTCCAGGGTGACCCCACCCCTCACCCGGAACCCCAGCTGGAGATAGGCACCAGCAACCCCCCCGACCCCACTAATGGACAAGGGTGTAAGAAAATGGATGGATGGATGGACCACCACTGGGATTAATTGGCGTTTGTTTGCCTGGTCTCCTCATTCAACATCAATGAGCTTCAAGAAGAATTATTAAAAGTTATCCTGAGGAAAGGGCAAAAGGAAATCATATAGATTAAAAAAAGAATTGTCACTTAAGTTTGTGTGTGTGCTAGTACATGTGTGATTGTATAATTGTAATATGACATAGCACGAATGCAGTACCGTATCAAATTATTCACACAGAAAAACTGATTTAACTGTTTTTACCAAGTCAAAATGAACATTGTTAATCACATTTAAAAAATTTGAGAATAAGAATTAGAATAAAAAGTGACCATTTTTTTGCGTTGTGAATCCCCAGACTCATCGCTCGTAAGATGCTAAAGGGCACAACAAATGAAAAACGCCGTTTTTCAACGTACACCCAACCCTGTTCGACGTTCCGGTGCCTCTTCGTTCGAGAACTGAGCTGCGGCGTCCTGAGCGGCGTCACTCGCACAGGTTCTCTCGCTGCCGCCGTTGATCCTCAGTAATCGAAACATGCTGGTGCGGCCACTTCAGCCAGTCCCCGCTGGGCTGCAGGCCTCATTAAAGCCGCTGGAGAGCTCAGTGGCCTGTCACACCACATCTAGTGACCCATTTGTCTGCAGAGGGGGCGACCGGAACGGCCGGTCGCACGCAAGTGTGTCAGTATGTGAGGAAAAGCAAATGTGGAGCTCTGATACCACTAGGTCACTGTGTTACACATCTTAACAACAACCTGCTGCCATTTATTGCTGTTATTTCACTGCATTTTAATTTGAATTGCAATTTGATTTCTCCAAAGTTGTGCGACCGTACATAATATCATATGCATATATACAAAATTGTGGTTTCTTTTTTTCTTCTTCTTCTTCTCTTTATGTTACCGTGGCAGCATGTCAACATGTTTTTGACATTTTTAACCTAATTAGAATTCCCTGCAGGTGTTTTCCAGGGATGTCGCCGTTATCTGGGTGCATCATTTCACATGTCAGCCTTTTATTTCTGCAGAAAAAAAAATGTAAACAGCATGTGAGCTAAAGTAGAGAGGGTTGCTTCTCCCACACAGAGAGAGGTGTTCGCTATGTAAACCCAAAATGCAAAAAATATATATGTAATTGGTTAAAAATAAGCTAAGAAAAGCTGGTATTTAAAATGTTTGGATATCAATGTTTTGACACAAACTAGTCAGACTTTGCTCATTTTGATGAATGCAAATTGTAAGACTTTTCCCAAACATATAAAAATCACCTTTAATAGAGATGGATGATCCATTTTAAGGCTGATTGTGATGATACAGCTTTGACCTTTTTGTGGAGCTGTGCAATAGAGCAACATTAAAGAACAGGATTAAAGATTTTTATTATTATTTTTGTAGCCTTCCTGCCACCAGTAGACATAAATTATTCATATTTGAAACACAGATTGTGTCACACTCTGTTTTTAACAGGACTCTAGCTGTAAAACTGAATTTTACTAGTTGGAAACTAAATGAAAAGCTGGTATTTTGTTGACGTTTCAGTTTGTCTTCTTGTGTATTCCTAGACTGTGAATACTTTTCTAAAGTCTGAGATTTCCAAAACTCCAATCAAGCGTGTTTCATGACAGAGGGTGAAATGAAATGTCAGAGCAGCTTGACTGTGCTGCATCCAGCGGCAGGTTTTCTAAAGGTTTGCACGTACAAAAACAGGTGCAAACTTTATGGCTCCTGCAAAGCTGATCAACAAACCACACATAAGGTGAAATACGTTTGTCGCGTCTGCCTTCGTGGATGTGCAGATATGCTGGTTTCTGTGTCATCTTTCTTTTGTAACTCTTCATGTAGCACAGGCAAAACCAACATACAAAGTCCTCTGCATTGGTTAGTTTAACTTTCCTACAGTTTGTTGGAGGATAATACTGTTTTTTTTTTAGAGGAAACAGAATTAAGTTTGAAAAGCACAAGACAAAATATAATGAGTTATAACCATGTATTGTAACCGAGAACGAACCAAATATTTTTTGGTTATTACTTCTCAGAATGCAATTGTGTGATATAGATATATATAAAAATGTATATTAGCAGAAATTAACCTCATTTTAAACATTAAAAGCTGGTTTTTAGTCTTCAAATCTAACACGACTCCACTCATCACACAAGAAAAAAAAACATGTTATTTTAGCAAACCTGCTGTTTGTTTGTGTATTAACTTTTCATTTCCACTGCAGCATCTGAAATGTTATCGGTGAGTTTGCTGAATGAGTGAAAATCACAATAACAATATGAATGCTGACAAATCCTTAATCTGACTCAGACTTACATCAAATACTCTTGACTTATGTAATGATCAAACATAAGTCAGACAAATAAATGAGCCAGACTTGTAATGTTTTAGGAATTTTTATAGTCTCTCCGAAGTAGATGTTTAGATTAGTATTTATCTGACTCAGAGGACAAAAAATAAATAAATAAAATGAGCATAAGCATTTTCAAAATTAAATCACAGTTGTTGTCATTTTGCAACTTAATAGCTATAATTTTGAAAATGTTCGGCGTACGTTCCAGCTGTTCATCGCAGAGTTTTACTTGTGTGTGAGTTTTACTGCTAAGTCATCACCAGCTGTCTCAACAAAATATAAATAAAAAAATACGTCAATAAATAATGGCTCTATCTGCTCAGCACAGATAATGCAGACGGTTAGCTAACATTTTATTTTATCTCCAGATGAACTAACAAAGCTAAAAAAAACAAAACTGAAAATCACACTGATGAGATGGTGAGAGAGGAACATTAATGTTGCTGTGCGCAATATTACTGAATGATAATATATTTTTTCTTTTTTTCATCTAATGATCACAACAGTATTGCGGTTGCGTTCAGGTGAGCAGCTGAGTTTCAACACTTTGAAACAGCCGATTATGGACCAGGAATAATAAACTGCAATTTAAAGGTTGTGTGGGGGATGAATAAGCTTACAAAGCAGATGTTTGCATTGTTTCAAAAAAAAAAAAAAAAAATCCACTTTAACCAGAGAAGGGTGTACATTACTTCAAAAGCTGTGAAAATCCCCAAATAAGCTGTCACAGTCTCAGGCACTTAATAATATTCCAGATTTTTCTGATTTATTCTGGTACTAGGTAAATAAATAAAAAAAACACCCGGATCTGCTTTGTAAACTCATCTGACATGCCCAATTTATTTTTGTAAAGTGGAAAATAAATTCTGGTGCGGTTTGCCTCTGGATGAATGCGAAGTAAATGACTGTCACATCAAATACTTTCATTTTAGTTTTTTTTTCTGTTGATATTCAGTTTTTCCAAGTGCAAAAAACAAGAAATAAATTAGGAGGCTCTCAGGAGAGGGTTAGATGAAGGTTACCTACAGAAATGGGGAGAGTCAGCAATAATGTCTGCGTTCATCGCTTTCGGGTAAAACCATAAAATCAGATGATGAAATATTAAAACACTGAGGTGGAAAAAAATGATCAAGTTATATAATCTGTTTAATTATATTTCTAATTATTAAATAAATACAGTGTACAAAATGTATAACATAGGATGAGTATGATGGGATATGGACAGGATTTGCTCACCAAACTGTGAGCAAGGGCAACTTCGTGTAAAACAATGTTTCCCTTACCTTTATACATGCAAGGAACAGATTTTACAGTCACCATAGAGTCAAACGTAGTTGATTCACAGGTAGGAAAAAATAAATTTGATCTGAAATCTATGACATTTATTATAAATGAGCCTCAGTTTGTTTACAATCTTATTCCAAAACACACACCTTCACTGTATTTAAGGCCAATTTTTCTTATGTTTTAGAATTGGGAAAACCAAGAATGTTGTAAACATGAGACATTATAGATTCCAGTTGACCTTTCCGTTGTTTTTTTGAAGCATAATGTCATTTTAAAATACACGTTTTGGGCAGAAAATAAGCTTCTGGAGCCAGCTTTCTCAAAAACAGAAAGGAACTATCATACAACTTTTTCTTTTCTTTCTTTTTTTCTGAATTGTTTTGTTAAATGGACGTGTTGCTGCTCAACTGGAAATAAAGAAAAAGATTGAATGAAAAGTTATAGTTTACCCAAATGTCGTGCACGAGGGATAAGTTGGACAAATTGGTGACAGTAAAAAGTTGAAGAGGAAAACTTCTTTCACACACACTAGAAATATTTTCATTGTTTGCTCCAGGAGTGCAAAAAATATGAATCTGACTCATAAAAAGAAACACCATAAGTGACGAGGACACAACACAGCTTATGCCACAGTGATGCTTGGGAATTGTAGTCAAGTTAGCAGTCAAAAAATGAGGCAGCAAAAAGTCACAAAAACTCAGAATTTATCTATCTTTACAAAGAAATCTGGTGATGTCTTAGAAAGATTTAGGCCAACAACTCTCCTCCTCCTCCTCCTCCTCCTCCTCCTCCTCTTCCTGCTCACCAAAGATAATTAGCTGCAGAAATGACCCAGATTTTGTCCTCAGTGTCTGAGCCAAATTAATGACAGATTGCATTTGCAGGCACAAACTTTTCCCATTGTCATTTTTAATGAACTTTACAACTATCATAACAACAAGTACAGCTGAATCCTGTACTGCAAACTCTGACAGTCTCCACAAATAGTGTGTGGTGTATTACATGACAACTTTACTCCTGTAGTGCAATGAAACCTACTGGATGGCTTTTAGTGCCATCCTGCCTGGATTTCTGCGGTACGAGCTGGAGCTATCAGGAGTGGACACGGCATGCGAGAACACAGGGCTGTGTGTCTGGCAGACCGGCCAGCAGTACGGTGGCCCAGCGGGGAACTGTGCTGGCACCTTTTCCTCTTCACCCTTTACAATGCAGACTTCTCTATCAACTCCCCAGGCTGCCATCTCCACGAGTTCCCATGATGACTCAGCTGTCGTCGGCCCCGTACAAAGTACAGGCAGCGAGCTCAGGACTTTGTCGACCGACAGCCAAACTGAACCGATGTCCTGATTAACGTGGGTAAAACAGAGGGGATGATGGTGGGATTCTGCAGATGCAGCCCCACCACAATGACAACGATATTTATGGTGGATAGTGGATGGTCAATTGTATCAATACTCCACTTCACGCTGGTCTTTTTGGTTCAGGTCTACTCTGTAATCCCCAGGATCAGAACCAAACATGGTTCAGCATTCGGTTTTTATGCTAAATTACTCTGGGATAAACTTCTAGAAAACTGCAAAAATGCTGAAATACTGAATTTCTTTGAATCAAGGATAAAAGCACATGTCTGCTGAGTGGAATTATTAAAGCTGGTCTTCATTCTAATATTTTCTGATGATGTTTTCTGATCATATTTCAAAACATGTAATGTTTGCAGATGTTTTTGGTTGCTTTATGTTAACTTCTTTCATTTATTGCTTGTGTTTATTTTTCTTTGTGAAGTCTTTAGCTTAGGACACCATTCAAAACAGAAACCAGGAATTACTTTCACCTCATTTTACAATGTTGATTGTTCTTTTCATAAGTGTCCATTTACAATCATGTTAAGTTACGGCACAGCAACAAGTGCTTTTAAATCCCTGGTTAGAGTGCCAGTCCATTAGATCTCAAAACTGCTGTTCTCAGATGTTTCTCTTGACTTCATCCATCTAACTAGAAACCATGACATGTAAACTTACTTTGATTTTATTAATATATTTTGGAGAGCCTGTTATGTTATGCATCGACTTTTTCGTCAATTCACGTTTGTCTGCTTCCCTTCGGTCTTTTTACCCAAAAAATGTGGATAAAATGTGACACGACAATTGGTGCGTCATACGTGAAGAGTGAGCAGATATTTGACCTTCACTATTTGAAATTTAAATGCACAACGTGGGAATGCGCACGGCGGCATGACGTAGTGGAATCATGAGACGTGTTAGAATCTCATGGAGAAAAATTGCTCAGTGCCACTTCATTATCCTTTCAGTGTTAATAACTCATGTCCATGCCTCATAGCCCCTGTCTGACCAATCCGCCGGGTTACCATGGTGACCAACCTGCAACTCTTCTGTCAGTGTCATTGGTTAAAGGAGAGCAAAACTCAAATAGCAAATTGATTGCTTGTTTTTTTATATATCTATTTTTTCATACAGCTGCATGCATTTCAGACTAGATACTGATACACACACTCTGCAAAATGATACGTTTTACTTCAAATTAAATTATGCCTGAGCTGAAAATACATAACAAATGCAGCAAGAACTTCTGTCATTTGATGCATCGTGTCGAGTCACTGCAGCACACACACAGAAAACATGCTTTACCATTGTGTTTTACATCCCATCGCAATTGTAACTGATAAAAATACACAAAATGGAAACAGGATTACTGGTGTAAAATCAGTGCAGAGTTTTAGAAAATATCCGTGTTCAGGCCATGGATCAGATTCTCCTGCTAACTTAGCCTGTTTCTACAGCGAGAATCAATCACATAGGCATAGTTATCTCTCAAAATGTTATTCTCGCAATTCCACACAGATGCAAAAAAAGAGCTTAAAAAATCTATTTTTCATCCATTTCTTTATTCTGTTTTTCTTCATTAAAAATACAGTATGTGTGTGAAGCAACGCTTCAAAACAACAGTGTGTTGATAAAAATCCATATCAGTGTGGACGGGGACTCTAAACTGATAAACATGAATGCAGTAAATGGAGAAGAATTTTGTTTGTCTGTGTTTCAAATCAATAGTCATTTTACATACTTTCTAAAAGCAGCTATTTAATTTCATTATAAAATATACATATTTTCTCTAGGTAAAGTCTAACATTTTCCCTCATGTGCATTGTATCGTGCTTCTGCAAAGTGTTCGGCTAATTGTCAGTTCCGAGGCAGAATTGTTCTTGAGTTTTTTATGTAGGTCAGAGAGAGTCTGAGAGAGAGAGATAGACAGAGAGATCGCAGAGTTTTGGCAAAGAACACATCATGACACATGATTAAACTATACAGATGTTGTCTTCTCCCAAACGAATATATTAGAAATGATAGGAACAAAGAAAATAAGTTTACAAAGCTTCTGTCACTTTAGTAAGGCTTTTTATTCCCTGCAACTCACGTGTTTTGTTTTGTTCTGTTTTTTTTTATTGAGATTTCCAAATTATTCAGCAATTAGACGGCATGTACAGTGCACTGCAACATCCAGAGTTTTAGACGTTCTTAGATGTCAAGAGTTCTCTCTTATTTAGCTTTGAGCACAGCATGGGATGCTTCCAGTCAAACACCGTGCATGTTGTTTGGGAAACTAATTTCCTTCATTTGCATAAGTGAGTTGTGGCAGGTCTCCGGGCTGCTGCGGGAAAAGCTGTGAGGAAGCCTGTCAGATTGTTCCCAAGTTTTGTGCCGTTTCGAAAAGCACTTTATGTGTCCCCTTTGTGCTGGCGCTCAGCTTTCAGAGTCACCGTTCGTCGACACATTCGTTCATTCCAGGGTTTTGGCAAGACGTAGCAACACCAGTTACACTTGAGCTCCTCAGCAGGACCTTGATATTGTTTCACTTTATGTGTCACAACACTTATATAAGTAGGTGGTTCATTTATAAATATAATTGCCCTGAGATGAAATGGCGACTTGTCCCGGATGTGCTCTGCCTCTCGTCCAATGGCTGCTGGAGATAAGATGCATGGATTGATATTTATTATTATATTAATGTGTTCCTTCCTGAGCTTTAACTGCAACATGAACATCAGTGGGGAAAAAAACAGCATCATGGTGACCAAGGAAGACATCTAAGACTTGGACAACTGCAGAGCAATGTCTCTGAGCATCCAATCAGAGCTGCAGTAGAGAAGTTTAGATACTTGTTGCAGCAAATCAATGGATATGAATCCCTGTTTTGGGCCTTTCTGTGTAAAGTTTGTATGATTTTCCTGTGCATGAATGGTTTTTCCTGCAGTTTCATCAGCCGACTGTTAATTTCACAAAATTCTGTGGTTTTACTGACCGCTCCAAATGCATCTGTTCCCCAGCAACCTGCAAAAATAAAGCGGGTATATATAATGTGTGGCTGGATATTTACCGCTGAAAGCACATGTTTTTGATTACTGAATGCATACACATTTATTTATTGCTGTCTGTAAGGTAATTTTATTTATAAAGCACATTTTCAGCAACAAGGCAATTCAAAGTGCTTTGCTTGAATTAGACAAAGATACAAAACAACCAAAGGAAAGAGCAAAAGAAGAAAAAACAGAAATTGTATAACCCCATGTTTAAGAATAACTGTGATTTATAAACTAGTAGGGGTTTCTCTGGGTTCTTGTTCTAATAATGTTGATCTAAGGCACAAACATCAAACTCCAGTCCTGGAGGGCCACTGCCCTGCAACTTTTAGATGTGCGTCTGCTGCATCACACCTTAGTAGAATAATTAGGTCATTAGCAAGGCTCTGGAGCAGTTATCTACACAGCAAGGAGGTAATTAAGCCATTTCATTCCAGTGTTTTGTACCTGTGGCACATCTAAAAACTGCAGGACTGGAGTTTGACTAGCTAAAGCGGTTGCAAAATGACCGCAAGATTAAAAAAAAAGTAAATGTTTTGGTGTGGCTTTGTCAAAACCCTGATCTCAGAAGTGTGGAGAAGATGTGGGGCAAAACTTCACCAAAGCATCATGAGAGGTTTGTGAAAGGAAATCCAAAAGACTTGACCCAAGTCGTACAGTACCAAAAACTTTGGAAAGCTATGCAAACTTCTGATTTTGAAGAGATGAATATATTGTAGCATTAAATAAATAGACATACAATTTTAGTCATTCTAACTTCTCTAGGACATGGGAACATTTGGTTTTTATTTATAAAAGGCGTGTATCTTTTTATTCTTTGTTTCTGGTTTCTGCTGTAGGTTTTAGAACACCCAGTTAAAGTTGTCACATACATCCAACGTGGGATTTGAGAAGACTTAAAGATGGCAGTTTTCCCATCCACTCTGAGGCTGAGTAATTTTGCAAACAGGGGGAAAAAGGCAAAAAAAATATATTACTGAGTTCATTGTGGCTTTGACTGTAGTAAAATGTGATTCTCCAAAGTATTGTCTTGAGGCCTGTAACTAACGCATCATCCCAGCTAAGCCGAACAGCATCGGGGTCTTGCTGGTTTATAAGGTGATGGATTTTCCATCTGTAGGAAACAGTGGTTATTTGAATAAGTAAATACCAGACCACATTTTTGATGTTGTATATTAACATTGTTTCACTGTGTAAGTCTAAAGCCCACTGGACAGACAATATGAAACAAACTGTAGGATAAATGAAACTCTGAGGCAACCAAAAATCATTTTGTTCTAAAAGCTTCATTCAGCTGCTTCATTCAGTCAGATTTCTAATCATACAGTGTAGCATGAACACTCACCGGCCTCTTTATTAGGTACACCTTACAGGTACCAGGTTGTATCCCCTTTTGCCTTCAGAACAGCCAGTGGCATAGATTCAGCAAGGTACTGGAAACATTCCTCAGAGAGTCTGTCATGATGCCATCATGTCCGTATAGTTCCTTCAGATTTGTTGGCTGCACATCCATGATGCGAATCTCCCGTTGCATCACATCCCAAAGGTTTTCTATTGAATTGAGATCTGGTGACTGTGAAGGCCTTTTGAGTTCAGTGAACTCAGTGTCATGTTCACCCTGATAAAAAAAGTATTGTTTAGTATACTTCAAACATACTTATATTTGTGAAAGTACACTTTAAGTATGCTAATTAATAAGTGTACTACCTATGAGTATATCTGAAGTATACTAAAAATACACTTGTACCAATTTTGAAATTAGTACTTTAAACACACTTAAACATAATTG
>CAEGAF010166976.1:0-11656 GCA_903067075.1 Micropoecilia bifurca | reverse complement strand
TCGACTGGCCCAGAAAAAAGTCATTGCAGAGAAAAGAATCGACTAGTCGATTAGTCGACTAGTCTGTGCAACCCCTAGTTTCCAGGTGAGACCCTGACTTTTAAGCTTGTCAGCAAATATTCAGCAGGGTTTAGTTTGGGGCTTTGGTGAAATATAAGCGTACTGACTCAAAAGGTTACCGTCAGAGGACATAAACCTGGTTTGGATGGTTAAGCGCAATCCATGATAAACCCAGAATAAAGTCTGTTGGTCTGCATTCTCTCAGTAAAACAAGCTTCCCTGACTGGTGACATTACTCATGTATTTCGAGTTCATAACAAAGAAATCCTCACTCCCAAATCGACACCTAAAATTTGAAGCTACCCCATAAAGATTGCCTTCTGGAGAATAGGTTAGACAAAGACAAATTGAGCTATTTGAGTAAAAAGTATGTTTGGAAGAGTCGAGGTAACAATTTCTAATTTGAGAACACTGTACTACCAAGCATGACCATCAAATAATCATGCTAAGGGTATGATTGGTTGCCAGTTGTGTTGTACAAAGTTTGTGTAATAGTGCAGATGCCGAAATAACTCCATCCATCCATCCATGCATTTTCTTTACACCCTTGTCCCTCAGTGGAGTAGGGAGGGTTGATGGTGCCCATCTCCAGCTAATGTTCCGGGCGAGAGGCGGGGTCACACCCTGGACAGGTCGCCAGTCTGTCGCAGCCGAAATAACTCCAAATTCATCAACTTTGCCTCAAATAAACAGATGGCGGATGATCCCAAACACACATTAAAGCTAGTTTTTGAACGGATAAAGCTTTACGTTTCTATAATGAGCCCAAACTACAACATTACAGAAAGTTTTATTTATGTTTTGAGGTCACGAGAGAGCCAGGTCGTAAATTTTACCATATCTGATAGCGGTGATCAAGCTTGTTGAGGTAAAAAAAAAAAAAAAGGTCTGTAGTTTCTCTGGATCTTGCAGACGGACAATAATCAAAAATATTAGTAGTGGTGCAGGCATTTATTAGAGTTGGTAGGTATAATTTTTACCCTGCATGGATGAGAGAAAATATACCCTAATATAGTTTTTATACTTCACTGATGTATATTTACTACTTCCTGAGAAAAGAAAGATTCTATTAATCCTTTTTTCATAATATTGTATGCAGGACACAAACAGCCTGATATTTAATAGCATGCTTATTATCATGTGAACAGTCTTTCTTCAGTGGTAATAGATTTTAAACCATTATCGTTGGAAAAAGTCATATCACAAGCAGCAAGCAGCTTAAATAAATTATTGTCAATCCTATTGTCGCCTAAATCTTGTGCACACAGAGGTCTTTGTGTCCCGGAGACCCCTCATCTTTTTCAGCTGCTGAGCCAGTTATTCTTGAACCCAAATGAAACAGAATCGGGGAGAGATAAACTGTCTATTCCAACTGTCTGTGTGTAGGCCTGAGCATACAGCGATGTCTGACATAAGCGGAGTGTGTGTGTGTGTGGGTTTGGAGGAGTCCCTTGAAAGCTTGGGAAGTCACACACAGACAATAGGTCATGACCCTTGTAGCCTTTTGGTCACTAGGTCATTTTAGCTGATCAGTTTTCACACGCGAAAGTCACTGGTGACAAATGGGAGTCCCATCCAGCGTGGAGTTCAGCTTAAAGTCAAGTTCTTCAGAGTGGCTCCAAGCTGTAATTAAGTAATTTGTTGCAAATCCTGGTCTTGAGTGAATTCAAGAAAAATCTTAACCACTTCCAAAATGTTTGCTCAACTTCACTGCAAACCCCACGTTTCCTCTGATCACGTAATGGATTCAACCGGATGGAGCCGCGTCATGACTCGAAAGAGTCCAGCTTACAGAACTACTGGACACAAATAAAGCTCCTAGCCAACCACACAGCCCACATTCATTTTTTGTTCCTTTGATGCCACGATCCTGGAAAATGTTGGGAGCCTCAAGTGGAGGCGAACAGTCAGAGCCCTGAGCTGTCCTGTCCTTATACTCGGCTTTGGAATTTGGCAGCACAGTTTCACACCACCTGCTGCCGTCGCTTGGGTGACTGCATGTGTACAAAACAGTCGTAGCACTTCATGCATCGTTTTTAACCATAATGAGACCTCTGAGGCGCCTAGTGGCCGTGCTGATCCAAGAAGCTGAAGGAAACTGTGGTTGTTGGGCAATATTAGGACCGGCTTGTTTGAGTCTTCGTGGAAGAGCTCCATTAGTTTAAGATTAGAAGAAGGCCACGCCATCTGTTGTAAAGATCTCTCTGGTTGCTCAGGCCAGTTCTTAATCTGATTCCAAATTTGGGATGTGTCTGGTGCTACCGTGTGATGGATGGTGTTCTAAATATATTTATTTGCAGTGCAAAATGAATCAGCAGTACTGGATACCCCCAGATGTAGCTGTGAAAACCCAGAGCTACAGTCATCTGCAGATGCTTTGAGCATTTTTTATTCTTTTGATATTTTAAGTGTTGATCACCATTTCTTCAGGCTTTCAATGTATTTTCCAAAGTTTGACTGTATTTTTTTTCATTTTCTGCCCACTCCTTGCGCCTAACTATAACACTGGATTTTAGAGGGATTGTACCAAAAAGCGAGGAAAATCGGACAAGTGGTGGTCAAAGAAAATGCTTTTTGCCATCAAACCTTTTTACCACAGATCTTAATTTGGTATGCTTTAGAATTGGGAAGAAATAGTGCAAGACTTTCCTGTACTTGTTATTCAAATGAGATCTGGCTGATTGAAATTTATTTATAAATTAGAAAAGGACAAGTTAAAGATTCTGCACAGTAAGTGATGATTTTGATATTACTTTCTGCCCAAATATGATTTTGATATGACTTTCTGCCCAAATATGATTTTGATATGACTTTCTGCCCAGGGCAGAAAGTTGGTATGTCTACAGTTGGTAGACATACCAACTGTTAATACATTTAGTATATTATGCAGCTCTAGTCGGTGGTAATGGGGACCTCTACCTATGTTGTGAAGAGTAGGAGTAGTTTAAAAGAAGAACCAGTGGCTTACAATGGCTGAGCTGATATCTGATTCCTGGCCAGTGAGCTAATAATTTAAGAAGCAACGTATCGATGGTGTGAGGAAGACAGCTGGTTGTTTCAGTGAACTTTTAACATCTGTAGAGTTACTGGGGGGTCAACAATATAAACATAAATAGATTTTGACAACTTTATTGCACTGAGGGTACGCAGCGTTAACTGCTTGTATTTGAATCACCGACAAAAACATCGGAACCTCCTATTTATTGCCCAGTAGACTTACTATCAAGGCCTTCTTGCCGCTCAGTCATTTATTATTCACTATTTTCACCCCCCTACACTGACCAAATCAACAGCACATGGAAAGCGAAACATCTGCTCCACAAACAACCTGCCTGACCACATGCAAAAACTATCCCCTGGGTCAACGACCAGCGGGACCAACGTGCCTTTCACTTGAACTGGCCGGCACACTGGTGTCTGCGATGACGAGCAAACAAACAACAACACTCACTCAGAGTTGGGGTCCGCCTTCAGGAAAGCCTGGATGACCAGCGGCAGCTCTGATTTGACGATGTACAGGTAGCTGGACATAGCTGTAAAAAGAAAAGAAGATGCAAACAAAATATAGTTTAATTATAACTTGTAAGTGATTACTCGGGAATATTTAATGTCATGGCATGCAAAGGTCTTATTTACATATGTGAGAGGATGGCAGCTATTACTTGAGATGTTAAGTAGTTTAGTAGATTTTACTATTATTACTGTTCTTATGTTAGTCTCTTTCCACTGTAGAAAAAGTGATTTTAGCTATTTGTGAAAAGTCTTTCAACTGTAATAAAGTGAATTATGACCATTGGTTTTCAGCCAAACAAGGGTCTTCAAACTGGTTTCACATTTAATAAACCATTTATGTAAAATTATCTTACCTCTGAATTCAGTGATTTAATTGAATCTCTTTGGATTAAAAAAATGTCCTGTAAAAACGACTAAAGTCACGTATCATCAGTTTGAACACAGAGGCCAGTTTGTCTCTCAAATGTCTCCGTTTGGGACTTCTAGCTACACGCAGCTGTCTTTAATTTACCCACCACAAACAAAACAGCTGTTTACCTGCAGGCCTCTCACTGTTTTCTCGTAATATTTCTCCAGACCCCATACTTATCACAAAGAACAAAAACTAAAGTAATACCGGTGATTTAGGTGGATGTCATTATCTGTTTGGGGGTTTAAAGTCAAGCCAGTTTCACGGTCTATAATTCTTGCTCGCAGAGTTAAACTGTGCGCTATAAAATTCCCGTCATAAATGTAATGCTTGCCTCCAATGTTCTGCAGGGTGATTGCGATGCCAGCAGCCATTTTTCCAGGAGTACCAAAGGCCCTGTAGCCCAGCTGTTCATAAGAACGAATACCTGGAAGGAGATTACAGACAATTACAGCCAGATAGATTTGTTGAGATCCTCCTCAAAGCAATACAATAAAGCCACTTTAAAAAAAAAGCAATAAAACATAATCAAATTTTTCAGGCAACTGGTTCAGTATTTGTCAGGACATTTCAAAATTAGCTTCATGTTACATGATATTTTTTACATTATAAAATTCTTTCTGTATGATCCATTGTAGCGTTCAAAAAAGCTGTCAGGAAACCAAACCTGCTAAATAAAAAACCATGTGGCATGTAAACATTTTAACAGAACGACAAACGTTTCAACAACAGTTCTGTTTTCTCCACGGCGTTTATGTGTTAAGAACAGATTCAGTTCAAAAAGAGTTTGAGTGTAACATATGGATTTCCATCAATATCCCGCAGAAGTCATCTAACATTCACAAAGGTTAGTTGATTTCTAATGTGTGTTAGAAATCAAACAAAAGTTTGTAAGATATGAGTAGAAAAATGTTGAAAAGTGACACAAAACTCACCCACGATGCCAGAAGACTTGAGCAGCAGATGGATGGAGTATAATGACAAGGCTGCAACTCCAGTCAGAAGAAACCTGTAACAAAGTCGGTTGTAAACCTATTAGTATCAAGATTAATCTGCATTTTGTTTTCACATCGCATCCTGCCTGTCTTCTTCCGTCTGTCTTTACCAATTTAAATATGGAAACCCAGACTCCAGTTCATGGTTGAATAGATAAATTACAAATAATATTTATTACTTCAACATCAAAACCTTTCAATGACACCCTTATTGCAACCAGTTGACTTAAAAAAAAAATTGTTGTGAACCCTAGAGGAGTACTAAAATGACATGGATCGATAATCACACACTTGTTGTTTCCTACAATCTTTTTGTCTCCAGAGTTTTCAGTTTCAGTGGCACAGAAACCCAAACACATTTGGGCACAAATTGCTGGTGAACATTCCTGATAAGTCGGGGTGCGTTCGCTACCTCAGCCTTTCTCAAGACCTTTCTAAAGCCCGTTACAAACACGCTGGGCTCATTATGGCCGCAGCTAATGTGAAAGTCATTAAAGCTGAGCCAGAATGACTGATATGCTGCACCAATAATTACATTTTAATTATGTGATTGAGAGTTTGTGAATCATTTGGCAATGGCTGCAGTTCAATGTAAACATTTTTGGTTCCAGAACCTATTGAACATGACAAATGTTTTACCTTTAGTCATTACTTCTGGAAGATAATAGTTTCCATTGAGATGGGATACTTTTCTGAACTATACAACCTTATTTAGAGTGGAATCTTGGTCACTGATTCAGTAACAATTATCGGATTTGAAAGTAAAAACTCCTGATTATAAATGCATAACTACAAGAATATTGCGCATTTATTTAGAAAAGCTTAATACTTTTAAGTAACACAAAATATAATATGTTGTCAATGTCATTAAATCTTCAAGATTGATAAAAAAAAATACATCCAGATTTTTATAACATTTTGAAAGGAATAGAGGATGAATAAAGTATGGATTAATATTGATTGGCATGTAAACAACAGTCGATGTTTTCTGTTCACCCTCCTACAATTGGCTGTTTGCGTTCTCTGTCGCTACACAAACACAGACTACATGACTGGGACATTGAGTGTCGTAGTGGGACAGGAACAGCCTGCACAGCTCAGGTGAAAGTAAATGACCTTCCCACATGTCTCACTGTGGTCTGGAGGTTTGGTTATTCTGAGCTGTGTCCTTTCTAGGACCTGTCTGTGGTAGCCAGGGTGGAATCAGAGTCTGAGAAAACGGGTTATGACTAAAAGTGGCCATACCAGAGTGTTCAGGATGCTCCTACCACCACCACATCGTGTTAGTACTTATTTTGTTTTTATATTAGCTACAGCTTATAGTCTGTTAAAGATGCTGCCAAACCAGGAAACCTGGAACAAACCATTAGTTTTCCGAAAGACTGAGGGGGGAGTGAGGGGCAGGTTGTTGTTTAAATTTGTTAATTTTGTCACTTAAATATTCCCTTATTATTGTTTGCGCTAAGTTAAAGTTAGTTTTGCTTTATTTGTTTAATAGGTTGCTTTAGTTAATTTTGTATTTGTTTGTTCTTTTGTTAGGTCATGCCTCCCTCATGTGGTAAATTTAGGTTACTCCACCCCTATTTAAGCAGCCTTTTGTTCTTTGTTTGCAGGTCAGTTTTGTTTGTGTTCAGTTAGAGTTTGGTTGACCTCAGTTAATTTGGGCCCAAATATGTTACTTATCCTTTGACTCAAATCTTTATGCTTTGTTAACTATTTTTGGAAGAATTAAATTGAAACATTTTCTACTTTGAACAATTTTTTGTCTACGTTTGAGTCTGGTCCCTCACACAGGTCATCAATACAAGTTGCTTATTTAGCTAGGATTTTCCATGTCAGCACAACAATGACCAATGATTATTAGATTATTCATTTTGGACTGCAGTTACTACTAAATACATCTTCTGTGTATCTTGCAGTGGAGTAGTTGTTAATGTCATATTTGCATATGTTTGGCACTGATCTGGCTCTCTCATTTTCTTCTTTGTCATCTCTTTCTGCAGGTGCAGAAGTAGATTTCTAATTGTTCTCTTGCGTCCTTGTATATGCTCTAATTATGTATCTTGAATTTAATAAACGGTAAGTAGAGTTAGAAAATATATGAACTATTTTCAAAATGTACACAAGTGTCTTGTATTCTGATGAATTATAAAACTAATAATTTCTTCCAAAATGTTTATTTTCCTTGTTCAGAAAGCGTCACGTAAACCTCCAGAACGCCATGATGTGTAAACACTAACCATCTACTACCTTTGTGGTGCTTTGAAAATGAACAAAGCAAATGTACTTGCTCCCAATGCACACACTGTGTAACAGTAGTGCTTCAAAAGGGACAGAGACACTTCAGAAACAACTCTTTTCCATCCACAAATCTACTTGTATGTTAATGCTTAAACCCACATGACATACATTTCTCAATGCACGACATACCTGGTAAACTGCAAAAGCTGTTTTAAAAGCATTAAAAAGTACACAATAGTGATGTCACTGAGAAAAGTAACCTAAGTCATCCTGACAAAGTTATGCACCCTTGAAACCCAGGAAATTATGTTCGTATTAGAACATGCAAAAATGTGGCATTTTTGCCAAATCATGCCATTCAAAATCATATTAAAGTTGAAATTATAAATGATTTACTCACATGAAGAGAAGTATGCCAGTGTTCGCCATGGCGTAAGCCAATCCTAAGATCCCACTGCCCATGATCGCATTGCCAAGGTTGAAGACCGACATCCCGAAGGACGTCTTTCCTTCAAACTGGGAATGAATTTGATAAAACAAAACAAGAGCAACCCTTGAATCACCACGATGTCAAACTATAGCAGAACTGAGTGCTATAAAAATATTATGTACTGCTGCAATTTTAGCTATTCATATCATTTTTGTAAATAACTTCTTGTAAGTTCATAAAGCTTGTATGAAGACAGATTACTCCAAAAAACACAGAAGAGTCTGACAGCTCCTCAGTAGCAAGCACAATAAAGTGAGCTCAGACATTATTTTTTAAAGTATGGAGTAAAGCGCTTTCATTCACTTGATTTTATTGTCGGTCCCTTCGAATATGCAAATAAAGGTTCTCAAAGACAAAAAAAAGTAAACTTTTTAAATAAAATGTTCCAGCTCTGACAACAAAACATGAATTTACAGTGTATTTAAATATGCTTACATCTGTGAAACGTGTGGGTTTCTTTCCATGTGTGTTGGGTAAGAACTCCTCGCTCTCAAGCGCACCTTCGGGGTCATCAAACCTGGGGCATCAAAAGTGCACCAATGAATGTGCAATTTATTAGCCCCTGACTTGTGAAAACATCAGAAAATAACACTTCAACACAGCTCGTAACAAACATACCTGAGAGTTTCAGTGCCATTTCTGCACAAGGATCCGTCAGACGAAGTCAGCACAAAAACAAGGCAAACATGCATTTAAAGACGTGTACATATTTGGACAAATAAGTCATACTTCATGTTGCTAACCACACCTCTATCCTGCTTATTATTAAACATAAATTAAGGAGCCCGATTTACTTTTTTGCATATAAACGATGAATATTGGCTCACTTGGTTTATTGTGTAGGAACAAGGATGTGGTTTTCACATAAGTATAACCAGAGAGAGACAAAAAAGGAGCTAAGAAGAGCACATAGAATGATACATGCTGCGATAACAACCAGGCAACCATTCATCTGTGTGAGAGAAATGTAAAACAACTCACTGATCCTCTGCTAACAACGTCTTCATTGGCACACCAGTGTCATCTCCAAGATCATGGGGTTTTCCATTGGATAATATGTTCATCTCTGACTCAGCAGGCTCCATCTTTTAACAAATATCAGATTCTCTTTGGCCCGCGTGCGTTCAGTGAAGGAGGGCTCCAGATCTTGAATTTCTAAAAACAAAAGAAGGTTACAGGAGCATTTATCTCACAGGACAACCTTCAGAAACAATACAAAGGTTTCTTGATGCAGCTGCAAAAACATAAACACTTAAAAAGAAAATTGTACATGGTGTGATTTTGTTAATCTCAAATAGAAAAGCAACAATTATTCCAGCTGCTGCCAAAATAATAGATTACCGTTGTTATAATAACATTGTGTATGCTACTTAGTAACTGTCTTTTGGTAAAGTTAAAATAACGTCAAAATTTGTTTTGTTGAATGTAACATCCTCTTTTAGCCAGCTGACTGGAAGTGTGCAGCAGCAGGTGGGGCGGGGTACTTTATGATTCGTACAACCATTGAAAACGTAGTTATTTCCAACACTTTCTAAGGATTTTTTATTAAAAGCACCGTGAGTCAGAGGAACAGTATGACACGTCATTTTAAAATTGTAACTTTGGACTTGCTGGTGACCTCCTGAGTCACCTCACCTTTACACGTATTTTTCTACAAAGCTAAGACTGAAATGGGGTTGATCTTTAAATTCTAACGACAGCAAGTTCATTTTTGACAGTTTTATAAACAAATTTTAATTCACTGCAAACTAAATTCACATTTAATTGAATCTGAAACCAGCAGACAGAAGGGGCATTCGTAACAAAATAAAGTGTTGGCACTTGTTTCCACACAGACATAGTAGAGAACGTTCCAGGAGTGTCTGTCACACTTGGACCTGATTCACTTAGGGTTCACTGTGACACTTTAGCTGTTTTTCTATGTGAATCGGGACATCGGTGCCCGATCACGTTTGATCTTTGCGCTGCAGACAAACAGCACACATTTACTTTTGACACAGTGACCCAACAGCGTTCTGTCCTTCATATTGCAATACGTACACGTATGACTATGTCTTAGAGCTGAAAAGAGCTCACAAGCTGTGATGTCACCCAGACATGAAGAAATATTGCTTTACTCAGAGTTCAGCAAACAAGTCGAAGTTATTGCCACACAGTCAGAGGTTAAAGTCTGAGTTTTCAAAATTTTGCAGTTCCGTGTAGTAAAAATCTACCAATTGTCTGAACTACAAAAAGATGAGGTTGTGTAATGCTGTAAAAATACCCCCTAAAATCACTCTGAGTGTTATTCATACAATACAAGCAAGCCAGGTAGACACCATTCAACTGGAGCTGCAGTAGAAACCTGAGGTAGAAAATAAATAAAGTAACATTGCATGACTTAGGGGAATATTTTTTATCCTCAATAAAAAAAACAGCACTATTGGAAGAAAGATTCTGGCTTATCTCCTGAATGAGTCATTTGGTTTACTCAGGTTAACCTTTCCCTTATCAAAGTTTCAAAACTAGCATCACTGCATCCTGTTTCAGCTCTGTACACTGATACTGATTATTTACACAGAGGTATATGGGAAAATGCTTGATTCAATTCAAATCTAGGTCACACTGAATTCATCGCAGGAAACTGGGTTTGACAGAGATTGATGGGCATCGCCAAGTTCAGCATCCAATATGGCTGCCTTTAATTTGAAATGTATTTAAACTTACTAATTCATTAGCAGTTCTTTGTTTATATCTCGTTAAAACTAGAAACACCAGTTGGGCTGAACAGTATGTATTTGCAAACATGTTATTTATCTGTTTTAATTGGTATAATTGAGATAAACAAACTGTCACCTTGAATTTGTTAATTGTAGTACAAAAACAGACAACAAATCTCTTTTTTCAGACTTGTGGTGCTCATTACTACTTTCAAGTCAATAATAATAATGTATTTATTTACAGACAAATAGATATTTACATCAATATGTGTCTGATTGGCTGAAAGAGACACCAATGAAGTGGAAACAAATCGTCTATATTGGCCAACTACAAACTATAGATACACAATCATTAATTTTGCCCCTCTGAATTCAGACTTTCGCTGGCAATTTTTATTTTTGTTTTGTTTCTTTTCCAAATGGGAACTCTGACTTTCACATAAAAACCGAGCGCACTCTGCATTGAAAGGTTCTGACAATTTTTAGATAACCTATATCTGTAAATCATACATCACTTCCTCCCCTTGGTTTAGTTTACTTTGAATTGCTGGATTACTCTGTTTGCTTTTTCACAGTAAGCAAACCGAATCAGGGTTAACTTCTTAGTAAACCGAAATTTACATTTTCAGAGATCAGATGAGCTTTCACACATGTAGAAATGAGGTACAAACTCTGTTTACAGGGGACCAAATAAATTATAGAAATAACACAAACATTGTTGTCACACATATCAATAGAGATAATAACCACTGTTTTCAGTTCATGAATAAAGGATCAGTGAATTTACAGTAAATACAGAACTAAGTTATTCACTGTTGTTGGTTCTTTCCATCTGTAACACGTTGCATGTTTGATGCATGTCAGGAACTTGTTTTTAGCATAAATTATATTTTGATCTTTCAAAATAAATTAAATACTAAAATTTGGACTTTTTCATTGAAGTGAAATGATACGCAATAATGCAAAAATGAAATGAAAATGTTCCTTTTTTAAGTTTATTTTTATTTTTTACTTAAATGTTATTAACTATGTTTAAAATAAATGTTTACAAAAAAGTTTGATGGCTTTGTCTTTTTACAATGCAGTTATCTCCATCCATCCATCCATTTTCTTACACCCTTGTCCCTTAATGGGGTCGGGAGTTGCTGGTTCCTGTCTCCAGCTGGCGTTCTGGGCGAGGGGCGGGGTTCGCCCTGGACAGGTCGCCAGTCTGTCGCAGGGCAACACAGAGACACACAGGACAAACAAC
>CAEGAF010166959.1:0-12397 GCA_903067075.1 Micropoecilia bifurca | reverse complement strand
CACAGGTAGAGGACAGACGGTACGATACACAGGTAGAGGACAGACGGTACGATACACAGGTAGAGGACAGACGGTACAGGTAGAGGACAGTCGGTACGATACACAGGTAGAGGACAGACGGTACGATACACAGGTAGAGGACAGACGGTACGATACACAGGTAGAGGCAAGATGGTACGATACACAGGTAGAGGACAGACGGTACGATACACAGGTAGAGGACAGACGGTACGATACACAGGTAGAGGACAGACGGTACGATACACAGCAGCAGATACTTTGTCTCACCTGCAGGAGTGGGTGGAGCCAGGAGGGTGTGGTTGATGCGCAGCAGGAAATGCAGGAGAGTCTGCCAGGTCTCGCTGCTCATCACTGAACTCTCTCTGGCCAGAGTCCGAGTCGTACTCAGTACCTGCTGACAGAGAGACAGGTAGGCCGGACTCACCTGGCCTGGCCTGAGAGGACAAACGCAGTTAAGATCTCATCAGGCGTTTGACTCAGGGTCTGATCTGAGGTCTGAGTTCATTCTGTGACTTCATGTCTGGTCTGGTTTCAGGTCCAGGTGAAACCAACTACCTGGGTAGGAAGAGGAGGTAGAGATGCCTCAGGATCCTCTGGACATACAGGTTAGGGTCTCTGCTGATTGGTGGAGGGGTGGAGCTTTTCTGCGACACCAGTGTCATCATCCAATCAGTGTAGACGTCCACACAGAGTTTGACAGTGTCTCTGTCCAATGGCAGAGTCAAACCGTAGCAGAGGACCTCCATGGTCCACTTGACCTGAGCGTGAAGAGACATCAACATCTACCTGACGCGTTTCTGGACTGAAACCAGAGGATCTGGGTGAAACTTAATCACAGCAGAACCAGAACGTTTACCATCGGATCAGGAGACACAATGTAAAGTTACAGATTAGTGATCTTCATCACTGGTCAATCAGTAATCAATCAATCAGGGACCAATCAGTGATCCATCAGGGACCAATCAGTGATCCATCAGGGACCAATCGGTGATCCATCAGGGACCAATCGGTGATCCATCAGGGACCAATCTGTCATCTTTAGTATCTGAATGACGTTTTTATTGTAAACATCCATATGTTGTCGTGTCCAGTTGCCATGGTTTCAGTTACAGAACATATCTGTTACCATGGTGACACATCGAAGCAATCAAGTTCTCATTAAGATGGAATTGGACCTGATCAGATGGATTGATCAGTTGATTAGAGGTCAGAGGTCGACCTACTGTCTGCTCCTCCCACTGCCACACCTGGAGTTTACCTGCCGGTCAGTACGCAGCGGACTGCAGGCGCTGGGGTTTCCCAGGCCTGCTGCTAAGGGCTTCACCACGGCAACAGCAACATCTCTGCCCACCGAAGGCGGGAAACCGCTGAGGACGCTGACCTGACCCTCCAGGAACTGGTCCATCACCACCAGCCAATCACAGCTCACCTGGAATACACAGGTAAACCAGTGGCTGCCTGACGGTAAACCAATCATTTCAAACATCCCAGAATCCTGCGGCCAGATGTTAGCAGCTTAGCCGTCTGTATCGGCCCAGTTGGTTCTGGTGGTGTTGGAACTGGAGCAGCTCTTCACTGAGGCGTTGATGAGAGAACAGACTGATTACAGGTGAACTCAGCAGATCCACTCAGGTGAGCTGAGAAACAGAACGGACCACATGATGGGGCAGCGCCAGATCAGTCTGAAGTAATCAGAGTACTGCAGTAGTAATCAGAGTAGTTCTGATCAGAGAACATCAGTACCAATTACTTTAGGTCTAGTCAAAGCACAGCAGTTCTAATCAGTACCATAGATCTAAGCAAAGTACTTTAGTAGTAGTCAAATTACTTTGGTTCTAATAATCATAGTACTGTAGTACCAGAGTACTTCAGTACTATTCAGAGTACAGGATGTTAACTGAAGCTTCACATGAAGCCGGTTTGAACAGAACCATCCAGAACCAAATGGACCTGATGAAGGAACCAGTGGCTCTGGTTCCGATCCGATGACGCAGCAGAACCTTCTTACCTGTCCAGGTGAGTCTCTGCCTGATGGACCGGACCGGGTCAAGCAGCGAGTCCTCTGTGGTTCTGAAGGTCGAAGTTCTGCTCCGGTTCTCCCTGAGCGCCGACTGGCAGGTTTACAGTCAACAAGCCTCCGCCTGCTGCCTGTGACGGAACATGGAGCTCCGACCCAAACGGACCTGCCGGCGCCGCCTGACTGTCCTGAATGATTACTGCAAACATCAACCTCCAGGCCCGGTTCTGGTCCGGCCGGCTGCTCCACCTCCTCACCTTCTGGGAGGCGGAGCTTCGAAATGAGGGCCTCAGGTGTCGCCTGCAGGTAGGTCGTTTCCATGGTAACCGGTGAGCGAGGACAGGCTGAGGGTTGATGAGTAACCCACCGAGCTGCAGAGACCGGTTCTGGTTGGTTCTGCTGGGACGCAGTCAGAACCGGGACGCCGTAAAGAAACGGAAACAGGAGCCAGGATTTGGTTCAAATCGGAGTTTATTCAATCAACAAGCGGCGACCGTTTCCATGGAAACACGGACCCAACGCAAGAAGACACTTGATTAACATTTTTACAAGAGGCCAGTGACATGAAACAGAAAAACACCCTGAGAGTTCGGCAGGTCCAAACGGGTCAGTACGGCTGCTTCTTGATGAATCTGGTGAACATGGCGAAGGCGGCGGCTGGTTTGTCTGTCGGAACCATGTGACCAGAACCCTGCAGGACCAAACCAGCCAATCAGCAACGAGAGCCAGGACCTCAGTGATGATGATGACGATGGTGACGTACCTTCACTGTGAGGAAGGCTATGTTGTTGAATTCTTTGACGAAGCCTCCGATCTGATGACCATCCGGACCGTCATAGACCCAGGGACGCCGCTGGACCTCCACCTAACACAGGTAGACACACCTGAGCACGTCTGACGGCTTTCATGGAACCAGGACAGCAGGTTGAGCCGGACTTTACAAATGTGCTGGATTAATTAACCATCCAGGTAGCCTGGTCCAGGCCACATGACCGCCAGGCTACCCGACCGCCAGGCCACCCGACCGCCAGGCCACATGACCGCCAGGCTACCCGACCGCCAGGCCACCCGACCGCCAGGCCACATGACCGCCAGGCCACCCGACCGCCAGGCCACCCGACCGCCAGGCCACATGACCGCCAGGCCACCTGACCGTCAGGCCACCCGACCGCCAGGCCACCCAACCGCCAGGCCACATGACCGCCAGGCCACCCGACCGCCAGGCCACCTGACCGTCAGGCCACATGACCGCCAGGCTACCCGACCGCCAGGCCACATGACCGCCAGGCCACCCGACCGCCAGGCCACATGACCGCCAGGCTACCCGACCGCCAGGCCACATGACCGCCAGGCCAACTGACCGCCAGGCTACCTGACCGGCAGGCTGAATTGAGGTGTCTTTGTGGTGCCGTTTAAACATCAAACTTGTTCCCTGTTAATATCCAACACCACCAATAGTTTCCTGCTTCTGGTCTCAACATTTTGGCTACAATCTTCCGAGATTCTGTAAAATGTTCTTGTTGGCCTGGTCAGGTGATGGTTACCTGCTGCTGTAGAGACTCTACAAACCACTCGTCACCCAGGAAGTTGCAGGCCATGTCCACGTCTCCGTTGTAAACTAGGACCCGGTACTTCTGCAGAGAGCAAATCACAGAACAGCTCGAACCAAACCTGGATCACATCTGGAACCAAAACCTGGAACCAAAACCTGGATCACATCTGGAACCAAAACCTGGATCCAAACCTGGATCACATCTGGAACCAAAACCTGGATCCAAACCTGGATCACATCTGGAACCAAAACCTGGAACCAAAACCTGGATCACATCTGGAACCAAAACCTGGATCCAAACCTGGATCACACCTGCACCAATCACCAGCGTGACGTGGGAACACGTTTAATTTAACTTCCTCCACGCGTCTTGGGCAGTGATCCCCGTTTCTAAGCGACAGCAGCAGCTGATCACAGGACAGGAACGTTAACAACGGAGGGAGGAGAAACGCTGAGCTGCTGGAAAAACAAGGTGGAGTTTCTGTCACCAAGTCCAACGACTTTGGGCTTGTTTTTCTAAAATGTAATGAGTTCTGGGCTGCAGTTTCATTTTTGAACCTGAAGTTACTTATTAGTGTTTGGAAATTAGCAGAGACGCGTAATAAACCCCAGAATTAGTCTGTCCTGCTAGTTGTAGTCAGGCTGTCCATGTCCATCACGTCCCGCTGTGTCTTCATTAATGTCATGTTAAAATATTACTTGTGAACGACGTCGAGCTTCATGGAGACTAAAATAAACATGAAAAACAGCCATAAATGGACGAGTCCATAAGGTTTAGACTAAACGCCATTATAATAATTAATATTATATTATTATTAATATTCAGGGGTTGGGGGTCTGAAATCCACAATAGTGGTTCTAACACAAAAACACGTATTATAGCCATTAAACAATGGATGTAATCATCATGAATAACTTGCATTCCAGTATTGGCAAAGCTAATGTGAGGTGGCAAAGGGTTAATGCTGCAGCTGCCGAAAAGAACTAAAAACATTGGTTTTATTGTAATTTAGTTACTTTCCAAATCAAGTAATCAAAGTTACTTTTTCAAAGTAACTATCCATCACTGATAACCAATCAGACCCCTGAGTGCATTCAACTTCCTGCTCAGACAGGAAGTTACTGCGGCGAAGTCACTGACCAGAGCTGACAGCAGCTTCAGGTACGGCTGTGTGACATCCATGTAGATCCGGCCGTACATCAGGTTCACCTCAGAGCTGCAAGAGACAGGACAGGTGAGAGACAACAGAGGACGGGTCAGAGACAGAGGACGGGTCAGAGACAGAGGACGGGTCAGAGACAGAGGACAGGACAGAGACAGAGGACAGGTCAGAGGACAGGTGAGAGACAACAGAGGACAGGACAGAGGACAGGACAGAGACAGAGGACAGAGACAGAGGACGGATCAGAGACAGAGGACAGGACAGAGACAGAGGACGGGTCAGAGACAGAGGACGGGACAGAGACAGAGGACGGGTCAGAGACAGCAGAGGACGGGTCAGAGACAGAGGACGGGTCAGAGACAGAGGACGGGTCAGAGACAGAGGACAGAGGACAGGTCAGAGACAGAGGACGGGTCAGAGACAGAGGACAGGACAGAGACAGAGGACAGGACAGAGACAGAGGACAGGTGAGAGACAACAGAGGACAGAGACAGAGGACTGGTCAGAGACAGCAGAGGACGGGTCAGAGACAGAGGACAGGTCAGAGGACAGGTGAGAGACAACAGAGGACAGGACAGAGGACAGGACAGAGGACAGGACAGAGACAGAGGACAGAGACAGAGGACGGATCAGAGACAGAGGTCAGAGGACGGGTCAGAGACAGAGGACAGAGACAGAGGACGGGTTGTCCTGCCCAGTGTCCCCTGCAGCCGGACAGGTGAGACGTCACCTGCAGATGGCCCAGTCCGGAGCGTCGGCGCTGATGTGCAGAGCCTTCCTGACGTAGGCGTTGTTCAGGTAGAGGCTGGACGGCGTGGAGTTGGTGCAGGGCGGATCCAGGCGGACGGACAGGTGGGCAGCAGCCAGACTCAGCAGCTTCTGCAGGCAGAGCAGCAGCAGGCGAGACGCTGAGGACAGGTGAGTCCAGCTCACTGAGGTAGCAGGCGAGTCCACACACCTGGCTCCACTGGCGCGTCTCCTGATGCTTGATGAAGATGTTCCCCATGTCTCTAACCACCAGCTGCCCCTGGTCCACACTGAGACCCAGAAACCCTCAGCCAGGCTGACCAGCACCTGCTGCAGGTGAGGAGAACAGGCTGCAGCTTACCTGAATCTGTGAGGGACTCCACCTGCACACGGAGCATACAGGTTGTAAATGTTGAGCCCTGAACTGTAGATGATCGTCTGGACGTCCGACAGCTGCAGAGAGAGAGAAAACACCTGGACTCAACACCTGGACTCAACACCTGGACTCAACACCTGGACTGAACACCTGGACTCAACACCTGGACTGAACACCTGGGCTGAACACCTGGGCTGAACAGCTGGACTCAACACCTGGACTCAACACCTGGACTCAACACCTGGACTGAACACCTGGNCTCAACACCTGGACTCAACACCTGGGCTGAACACCTGGACTCAACACCTGGACTCAACACCTGGACTCAACACCTGGGCTGAACACCTGGACTCAACACCTGGACTCAACACCTGGACTGAACACCTGGACTGAACACCTGGACTCAACACCTGGACTCAACACCTGGACTCAACACCTGGACTCAACACCTGGGCTGAACACCTGGACTCAACACCTGGACTCAACACCTGGACTCAACACCTGGACTCAACACCTGGTGGAAGAATCATCCATCATCCAACAGCCTTGAACTTATTCATGATTGTGCAGCAGGAAGCTTGGAGTTACAGCTGTAAGGAAATGGGTCGTTTGGACCGACTTTCTACTAACTAACTGACTGACTAAGTAACTGGTTGGAATCGGACGGCTGGTTCTAACAAACTGCAGCTTACAGGGATTCAGCTCTTCATCCAATGACTGACGGGTTTAATCACTGGTAGTTCAGCAACACAAGCTCGTCTGCTTCCTTCTTTCCTTCCTTCCTTCCTTCCTTCTTTCCTTCCTTCCTTCCTCGTTTCCTCCCTCCCTACATAAACCCGTCCCCGTTCTTCTAATCAATCACTAAACTACATTTAAGGCTTTAGCAACTAATGTTGTTATTTAAGGTTTTTGGTCTTGACACTGTTTTGTTTTGTTTTTTTTAAAGACGCTTAAGCCGCCATCTTGGATCCATCACTACTGTGGTTCGTCAATAGACTCAGATCATTGAATTGTTGTTGGAACATATACTAAATGTAGCTAATTAATCTAATCTTGTGTTAATTTAAAGCATCAATATTCATGTTAAGGATGTTTTCATGTCAGCTCTAAGAACTGAGACTGAACCGTTTAGCTGTTATGTTCCTGATGATCAGTCGATAACCGACTAAATTATCAATCGTTTAATTGATGTCACCTGTTGTTGGTGATGCTTTAAATTAACACAAGAGTAGATTAATTAGCTACATTTAGTATATGTTCCGACAACAATTCAATAATCTGAGTCTATTGACGAACCACAGTAGTGATGGATCCAAGATGGCGGCTTAAGCTTCTTTAAAAAAACAAAACAGTCTCAAGTCCAAAAACCTTAAATAACAATATTAGTTGCTAAAGCCTTAAATTTAGTTTAGCGATTGATTAGAAGAAAGGACATGTTGGGCTGTATGGGATGGGTTTATGTAGAGAGGGAGGAAACAAGGAAGGAAACAAGGAAAGAAGGAAGGAAGGAAGAAAGAAAGGACTCAAAGCAGACAAGCTTGTGTTGCTGAACTACAGGCAATATTCATGTTAAGGATGTTTCCATGTCAGCTCTAATAACTTGTCTGACCCGTTTAGCTGTTATTGTCCTGATGACCAGTCGTTTTACTGCTGACCTGGCCCGGCGGCGCCCCCCGCTGGCCCGGTTCAGACCCACCTTGTCGGTGCAGTTGGGGTTCTGGTTGTTGTGGAAGTCGCACGTCCCGCCGCTGCAGCAGGACGCCTGCAGCTGCGCCCACAGCTGGCTGCCCAGCAGGCCGTGGTAGTAGGCGAAGTAAACCAGCGAGTTGTCGTTCAGCTCGTAGCTCGACATCCCGTTGCCCACGGCGACGCCCTGCAACAGGTCAGCGGGGGGTCACACAGGGCGGGGGTCACCTGGCGGGGCGGGAGGCTGGGCAGAACCTGCAGGTTCAGGCTGGGATCCTCCATGACGCGCTCAGCCAGAGTCGGGATGTAGATCCCGGCGTAACTCTCCCCGCTCAGGTACAGCTCACTGCTGCTGTACTCTGGGAACAGCCGGAAGAACTGCTTCAGGGCCAGGTAGTTGTTCAGGGACACCTGCAGACACAGAGCGGCTCACACACCTGGGGACCAATCAGAGGCCGAGCTCAGGCCGAGGCTCAGCCGTGGGCCAATCAGAGGCCGAGGCTCAGGTCGAGTCTCAGCCGTGAGCCAATCAGAGGCCGAGGCTCAGCCGTGAGCCAATCAGAGGCCGAGTCTCAGCCGTGAGCCAATCAGAGGCCGAGTCTCAGCTGTGAGCCAATCAGAGGCCGAGGCTCAGGCAGCCGTGAGCCAATCAGAGGCCGAGGCTCAGCCGTGAGCCAATCAGAGGCCGAGGCTCAGCCGTGAGCCAATCAGAGGCCGAGGCTCAGCCGTGAGCCAATCAGAGGCCGAGGCTCAGGCAGCCGTGAGCCAATCAGAGGCCGAGTCTCAGCCTTGAGCCAATCAGAGGCCGAGCTCAGGCAGCCGTGAGCCAATCAGAAGCAGCACTGGCAGCTGGTCACTCACCTCGGTGTCATTGGTTTTGTAATTCTTATCGTCGGAGTACGAGAAGCCGACGCCCACCGGAGACTCCAGGTACAACATGTTGGCGATCTGCAGGTGAGCAAAGAGCCAATCAGCTTTCAGGACTCAGCAGGTAACCACGCCCCCCAGTCACATGACCCACCTTGTTCCAGGCGTACGGGTTGTACTGCAGCGTCACGCCATCGTCCTGGATCTGAGGGAGCGGAAACCAAACGGTGGCACCGGTTTCATACAGGTGAAGTGGGCGGAGCCAAGGGTTACCTACCAGGAAGGGTCCGTGCTCAGTGAGCAGACCGTCCAATGAGCTGCAGCCCGGACCGCCGTTCAGCCACAGCACCACCGGGTCGGACGACGGCTTGTTCTGGGACTCCACAAACCTGAGGACCAGAACCAGTCAGGTGAGGCGGCAGCAGCCAGGTGAGGTGCAGCGGTTCAGGTCCTGACCAGTAGTGAAGGTGTTTCCCATCCGCCAGGTTCAGGTATCCAGAGAACTGCCTGAAGCTCGGCTGCTTCTGGAGCCCAGGAAGGAAGCCGACCTCATCAGCAGAGGGAGCCGCGGCGGCGGCGGCGGGCAGGACGGCCAGGAGGAACCACAGCAACACCTGCATCTGGGGCGGGACAGGAAGGGACATCACCTGAGCCTGGACAGGAAGGGACATCACCTGAGCCTGGACAGGAAGTGACATCACCTGAGCCTGGACAGGAAGGGACATCACCTGAGCCTGGACAGGAAGTGACATCACCAACTACACCTGAGCCTGGACAGGAAGTGACATCACCTGAGCCTGGACAGGAAGGGACATCACCTGAGCCTGGACAGGAAGTGACATCACCAACTACACCTGAGTCTGGACAGGAAGTGACATCACCTGAGCCTGAGCCTGGACAGGAAGTGACATCACCAACTACACCTGAGTCTGGACAGGAAGGGACATCACCTGAGCCTGAGCCTGGACAGGAAGTGACATCACCTGCACCTGAGTCTGGACAGGAAGTGACATCACCTGCACCTGAGTCTGGACAGGAAGTGACATCACCAACTACACCTGAGTCTGGACAGGAAGGGACATCACCTGAGCCTGAGCCTGGACAGGAAGTGACATCACCTGCACCTGAGTCTGGACAGGAAGTGACATCACCTGAGCCTGGACAGGAAGTGACATCACCTGAGCCTGAGCCTGGACAGGAAGGGACATCACCTACACCTGAGCCTGGACAGGAAGGGACATCACCAACTACACCTGAGTGGACAGGAAGTGACATCACCTACACCCGAGACTGGACAGGAAGGGACATCACCAGGAAGTGACATCACCAACTACACTTGAGTGGACAGGAAGTGACATCACCTACACCTGAGTCTGGACAGGAAGTGACATCACCAACTACACCTGAGTGGACAGGAAGTGACATCACCAACTACACCTGAGTGGACAGGAAGAGACATCACCAGGAAGTGACATCACCAACTACACCTGAGCCTGGACAGGAAGTGACATCACCAGAGTCTGGACAGGAAGTGACATCACCTACACATGAGCGGACAGGAAGTGACATCACCTGAGCCTGGACAGGAAGTGACGTCACACCTGTCAGGTAGATGCTCCTCTGATTGATGCATTTGATATTTTCCATTTGTTCTTTTCCATCCAATCAGAACCTTTAGAGGAAAACGTGCCGCCTGATTGGACCGGCTGGACTCAGGCAGGTCCGGCTCCAACTGGACCTTCTGCAACCGTTTCACATGTTAACCTGGTAAACGGATCAGAACCAGACTTCATCACACCTGGAGAACAACTGGACCTGGTGCTCCAGAACCAACCGTGTTGATAAAACCACTAGGTTTATGATCAGAACCAATCCGGACCTTCTGTTCCGGACCACCTGCAGAACCAGGTCCGGCCCAATACAGGTCCATCCCATCATCAATAAGCTGCTGATCCCAAACACACCACCAGGGGTTCTGCACCAGAACCGGGCCTGAACAGGAGGTTCTGTCGGTGTCAGTCAGCTGCCTGGAACAGGTTCGGTCCAGAACGACCCATGATTTAAATTCTGATCCGCTTCAGCAGAGTGAACTTTATGAAACTAAAGACAAAAACGCCAAAGCAGAACCAGCAGAACTTCCTTTAACAAGGTTACAGTCGGAACCCAAACAGAACCGTCAGGATCCAGATTCAAACCGAAAGAAACAAAGTTCACCCGGAAACGGCCTCATCCGGACCGGAACCGGGTCAGAACCGAACCAGAATGAGGAGGTTCGTCCAGGACCGGTTAGACCAGCTAAACCCAGCCGGAACCAGAACCCAGTACGACAGAAACTCACCTTTCAGAGGTAACCTGTCCGCGCGCCAGTCGCTCTGGTCACTGCGGTCATGTGACTGACGGCAGCCGGTCATGTGACTGTTGTTCTAGTTAAAGTCACGTGTTCAGCTGAGGACTTCCTGGTTCTGGTCCTGGGTCACCAACTGGGTCGAGCTTTTCATTTACTAACGGTTTTACTCCACAACAGATGTTTCATTTAGAACAATTTTTAACTCCAGTAAAGAAAATAAAACACATATAGTTCTAGTAACAATGGGAATTTAATTATTATTACAGGTGAGACGCACCTGTTCTGGCTCAGTACCGCCCCCTGCTGGGCGGAAGGGATATTAGTAAAGGAAGATTGATTCTGATTTGGTTTAAGACGGAACAATGTCAATAACAAAATAAGAAAAATATTTATTAAAAAACGTTTGAAGCCTGAGCAGAGAGCGCCCCCTCAGGGACACTGACGGAACTGCAGCAGTTCCATATAAATAATTTATTTCTCCGGTTTGTTTATTAACCCCATTCGTTTAAAACGTGTTTAATTCCAGCAGCCTGGGTGTAGATTGGTGAAGTAAATGTTTTATGGTCCATCTGGGTCGGGTTTGGTTCTTCAGTTACATCTTTGTGTTAAAGTTTGATTAATGAAACCGGATTTCTGGTTCAATATATAAAAATGTTCAATTCACAAAATCGTCTTAAAGATGCGAGAGACGCTGTATGAGGACGCATGAATGTTTACAACTGTTATAAAGTCATTCAGTAAATGACATTTTAATGCAACTTTGAATAGAACTTAACCTTAAAGTGTCACCAACCAAATGATGCTTCATGCAGCAATAAACATTAATAAACTTCCTTCATGGTGTTTTATGTCGGCGCTGATCATCATTTCTGTGAAACTTCCAGGTTTTCCCTCCATCGAGTTTTCCACGATCCTTGTTACCATGGAAACAGCTCAAACAGACCAGAGAAGTTCAAACTGAGAAAACTTTATTAAAAAGTAACAAAAAACATCTATACAACAGGTGACTGGGGGGCGGAGCCTCTTCAGGGCCTGGGCGGCGGCCTCATCCCTGGGGGGGGCGGGCCTAGAAGAGGTCACACGATCAGGTTAAGGTCAGCGATTGGCTAAAGCAAGGAGCGATGTGATTGGTCGGCCGGCTGACCTCTCATCCCAGGGGGCGGCGGCCTCATGCCTGGGGGGGGCATCCCCATGGGGGCGCCGCGGCCCGGTCCGGGCGGCATCCCCATCGGGGGGCCCATGGGGGGCCGCATGCCGGGGGGCGGGCCCATCATACCTGTGGGGGCGGAGCCAGAGAGCGGCAGCCAATCAGGAGCCAGTGGACGACCTAGGGGTCAAACAGTGGAGCTTGGCTCACCTGGGGGGGGCGCGGCTCGGGCCATGGGGGGCGGGGCTCCGCGCCCGGGGGGGTACTGCGTGGGGGCGCCGGCGATGCTGGCGCCGGCTGCTGCTGCGGCCACCGTGCCTCTGCCCTGCGGCGTCATCACCTGGAACAGACAGAACCCGTCAGAACCGGGACCCGCCGCCGCCGCCCCGCCCACGTCGCCACGGTTACCTGCTGGGAGGGCCCGCCCACTCCCCGGACCGGCCCCGCCAGGCCGGCCGGCGCCTGGGGCATCGG
>CAEGAF010166948.1:0-10990 GCA_903067075.1 Micropoecilia bifurca | reverse complement strand
GTCATTGTTTTTATGTCTATTAGCTTCGTTGTGTTGATGCATTTTGACCTGCTTCAATTTTCCGCCGCAACACGCAAACTTCCGCATCACTCAGTGCGTTATAGTTACACATGGCTTAGCATTTGTTGCTGCGCGTTTGCGCAGAGTGAAGGAAAGACGAGAACAGCTGGACAGACAGGCTGGGAAATGAGATGCAGGTGATCGATATCGGTAACAGAGCCAATGATCGGCCGACCCCGATCATCACCGATTTCACGGAAATCGGCCGATTATGATCTGTGACCGATCGATCGGCACACCTCTACTAACCACAGTTGTACAGTTTTAAGAACTATTGACGATATCAACTCCAGACTTAGGTCTCTTTATTTCCTAATATATCTTGGAACAATACAATATTTCAATACGAAGCCACTCACTCAGTCTCCTATTATAACTATTTTAATAACTATTTTACATCTATTTTAAGATGAATATAATTTTTAGTTTCTTTGGGAAGATATTTTTCATTAACTAAATAATTTCCCTCCGTCTCAGCAGAAAACTCAACATGAATCCAGCTCTCTCTGTACACTATGACCTACAAAGTTAGACAATGTATCTGACCTGTATCTGATCTTTTCATGGCAGTCTGAACAACACAGGTCAGATTTGTTTCGAATGTCACCCAGGCCACTTGGATATTTGATATATATCTAATCTTTTCAAATATGGCCTGAATCTGTAGGGCCAGGTCACATTCATCCGACCCCAACATCATTGATACTCGTTCCTATACTGCATCCTGATACATGCAAGTGGGAAATCTTTTAATCATCATCATTGTGGAACACGGAATTACACACTTTACCCAGAGCATTTAGAAGAGGGAATAAAATGTATTACTTTTCTAAAACAAAAACAAAATCTGGAAAACTGTAAAAAAAAATGGATAAATGATTGTGACTGATCTCACTTCCACATGTCCGTCTGTATGAAGGTATATGCAATTACATCATCATTAAGCTTAATGGTTAAATCAAGCATGATGCATAAAGCTGAGTCCAAACAAAAATGTGTGTTGTGCCTACAAATCTGTTTCAGTTTCTTGTAAAGCTGTACATTTCCAGACATGTGGTAGAAATAGCCATACACAACCATATGCATAAGTAACTACATTTATCCATACATATCAATGCATTTATGGACTAAGTGCATTTGTGAGATAAAAGTTCTACTAAAATTCCAGTTACCTTCAGCTGACACAGTTGGATGATTCTTTTTTTCTGGCTTTGGCTGCAGTCTTTAAATCTTTGCATTTCAATCTCCATTTTTTGCTTGCTTTCACACTCCTCACCCCATGCAAGACACATTCAGTGCATGAGTGCAGTGCTGAGTTCTTAATCATTCTGAGACCTGGCAGACAGTCTGAAGCCTCTGATAAACACAGCCAGCCTCATGGCTGACCCATAGACACGTTGCCACCTCTTTTGGCCAGATGGACTTGTCTGTGCTCCTGCATGGGTGTGTGTGTGTTGTGTGTGTGTGTGTGTGTGTGTGTGGGTGTGTGTGTGTGTGTGTGTTCGTGTTTTTATCACCTCATGGGGACTTCAATCTGTTTACACACTCACCTCATGGGGACCTACTCCCTTGTGGGGACCTAAAACCAAGTCCCCATAATGAATTCACTTGTGATACTTTGAGGTCTGCTGTAGATGAAAAGACGGATGTGTGTGTGTGTGTGTGTGTGTGTGTGTGGGTGTGTGGGTGTGTGTGTCTGATGCTTGTCCTTGAATGAAGACATGATGGTCAAACTTTGTGTGTTACCAAATGTGAGTCTGTAAATGAGCTAATGTGAGTATGCTGACTAACTGGACATCTTATCAGCACAGCATTTGTGATCTCAGCTCCTAGAAGGGAAGTCCCTGTCACCTGGACAGGTCTGTACAGATCTATAGTTACATGCATCTATACCACTCTGTGCAGGTATATACAGATCTATAGAAGTCTAATTTTACTAATTGCTGGTAAAGCAATGCTAACAGTGCTGCAGGATGTGGTCAGATGATGGGTGGTCAGCTGTAGTTGTGGGAACAGTAACGCTAAAAATGAAAACACTGAGTCATTACTGCATTGGAGAGGTCTGTGACAAATGGAAGAAATGAAAGTGAAAGTCCTCTCAAGCTTTTACTTAATTTACTTTATTTTATGTGACATATTTTGGTGTTGAGCGCTTTCAAAAAGATTTCTGTTTTCACATAATTTGAGTTCATGAAATAAATCCTGTAAAACTAATGTTCTGTTTTTTTCATTTATGTATTTAAGTTAATTTACACTTGACACACTTAATATATTGTGATTTTGTAAATATTTATAAATAAATATATTTTTTATTCTGATGACTGCTTTATAAAGGAAAGTGATAAAACCTCCAAATCAAATAATAAAAAAAAATAAAGCAGAAAATGTGTTGCTGTTATTGAAGTATTTAAAAATGTATATTGTGATGTCATTTTTTGGCAGTATTACCCAACCCTAGTCTGTTTGATGTGGAGTCGGACCAGGAGTGGTGAATGAAGATTTGATGTTTCACTTCTTTCAGAATTTTATTAGAATTTCAGCCATTGTTATGTCCAGATTAACCACGTTCAGCGTCATGTGGTGCAGTTATGATGCATGTCTCACATCAGTGAGGTAAAAGTCAGATGAAATGCGACATGACCAACAGATTAAACCTTTTTTGCTGTAATCCAGTAAGTATCTATAGCAAGATACTTGTTAATTTACACTTGAGACTATCAGAAAAATTTTACTATAATTTTTTTACACTTTTCAGTCAAAATTTAAATTGCAATTTTAAAACAATGTGTACATAAATGTATACAGAAACATTCAGCCACTCCAGGAGCCTTTATGAACTCAAAAGTAGAAGTAAAACAAAATGTGTCACATGGTTATGAGGTGAATTTGCACAAAGGAGCAGCATGTTAAATTTAAATTAACTCCTCAGAGTTATTTATATTTTCTCGGTTTATTTAACAGATTAAGAACTTAATTTCATCTTATAAGTAACTTTAAATCACAACATCTCTTAGACTAGACTTCCAGTTAACAAACCTTGGTTCTGCTATACACACGAACGCATGCACGCACGCACACACACACACACACACACACACACACACACACACACACACACACACACACACACACACACACACACACACACACAAACAAACATTCTGCAGGACTGACATTCCTGCATTGAACATTCATTTTCTTTGTCAGATTTTAATGTTTTACTTTATTTTACTTTGGCTTTGAAGTTTAATTGAAAGTTACACTGTGAAGTTAAAGATGTGTGTGATTGGATATATATGACATAATAATAAAAGAAATAAGATCAAATTGGTTTGGACTTGCCTTGTTCACTATAAGCCAGTCCTTTCGCCCCTAACTTTATCTTTATCTGTTCACCATATAAAAAAATTAGACAAACACAACAAAGAACTTACAAAATAAGAGAGGGACCTAGTCACAAAAAGTTACAGAGGATGGAATCCAAACAGCTGAGGAATGACATTGCAAATACAAGTATTAAACAAATGTGAGTAATAACCAAGGCAACAGACCAAAAGTAAATGTGTATATCCAAAATCTAACAATTCTGTCCAAGCACCAACTTGTTAGTTTTTAAAATATATTTAATTTTTCTTTGTTCAGTGCATTTTTCTGAAAGGACAACTAGACACTATCATGACAGTCATCATCTACTGGGCTGAACCTTGACAGCTTTTGAAACTTTGTAGGGATATAAAGGAAAAATTTTAAGCACGTTTCAGTCCAAGTTTGAGATCAAAAACCACAAACAGCATGAAAAAAAAAATAAATCTTGCTCTGAAAAAAGAAAACTCACATCAACCATTAATTGGAGCTAACTCAAGGCAGCACTGTACCTGATTTGCCTCCCTAATGTATCCAACAACCAACTGCCAAGGGCCTGTTGTGTGAGAGCCAGGAGAATCTGAATCCAATTAAACTTAGTGATCAGGTTCAACTTCAAATCATAAATGATGCGCGAATCAAAGGCGGCTGGAACAGAAATCAAAGGCGTAGGTGTGGGAAGTCCTCAGGTGATCTGCTGAAGCTTCTGGTCTCAGTTTGTTGATAGGAGTGTTTATGTGTGAAGAGGAAAATGTTCTCAGGTTGAATTCTGTGCATTAAAAAAGAAATAGATACTCTTGTTTAAAATCTTCAGTGAAAGTTTTCCATGAGGATTTATTTTTTTGACGTTTCTATCTGCAATCTGCCACTGATGTATTTATTGTTATGCCCTTCTTCTTTAGAAACACTGTCTTCCTACACATTAGTTCTTCATCCTTCTATTTCTTAGTTTTTTCAATTCAGATAAAAAGGGCCGAACTACATTACATGAGCTCCATATTTAACAAAAATGAACACCAACAGTAGAGAGGCAGAAAACCCCTCATAATTCATTGCTACTATCTTATTGCTATTACCAAAACTGAGTTGTTTTTGTTGAAGTATTTTAACACAATGGTCAGTATGAACACTATAATAATGATTTTAAAGAAAAGGATTTTTAAAAAAAATGACTTTGTTAACTCAAGATTAGCCATACAAAAAAGTATTGACTAAAATAAGAATAACACAAAGTGAAAAAAAATAATTTTTAAAAACATTTACAAGACATTAAAATGTTATTCTCTAAAACAAGAGAAAGAAAAGAAGACAAGTCCAAGACTGACTATCTTATCTGAATAATCTCTGGAAAACACAAAACTAGTTACAAAATAAGTTATAATTAATAAACACATTTATAATTGCCAGTATTAATAATAAATGCTAAACTATTTAATTTGATATATTTAATTTGATCAGACATATTATTATTATTTAAAGTATCAATGTGCTAAAGTGTGTTAAAGTGTTAATTGTCAAATAAATTTAGTAAATTTCAGTGACATTCTATGTTGTTTTCTCACTCTACGTTTAAATTTAAAATTTAAATTCTATGTTTGAAGTGCATCAAGTGGAAGATGTGCCTCAGAAAATAAGACATGTCTGAATTGCAATATAATAAAATACATTTTTTTTTACATCTCAGCCCAACTCAAAATTAAATGATGCATGTGCTTACAGGCTGAATAAAAAGTTACATGGAGTTGTGCCAGTAACTGAAGGAAAACCTGACCTCCATTCTGCTGCAGTCAGGATTCACCAGCCTGGCTGGTCGACCCTGCAGCTCTTACTGTAGTTTAGATGACAGTTTGATTAACTGTAAAAGACGAGGGCTGTTCTGGCTCGATTTCTATGGTCAACACTAAAAACATAAAATAAATCAAAGTAGTGAAGTGAGATTATTTTTAATGTTCTCATGGTTTTTCAAACAAGAGCCTAACCAACTAAACTTAGTAGACATAGAATACAATAGAATAAAATAGAATAGAATAGAACAGAATAGAACAGAATAGAATAGCACCGTGATGAAGCCGTGTTTGTTGACAGGTAAGTGTGTTTATTCATTCAGCCTGGGCTCCAGACCCGTGTTGTGACTCACCGTCTCACACACATTCATCTAAATGTATACAGGTGCAGGAGAAGACCATCACACACACACACACACACACACACACACACACACACACACACACACACACACACACACACACACACACACACACTTGGCGTGTCTATCTTCATAGATCAGGCAGACAGGTAGACTGTGTGCATTCTATGCCTTTGTTTCGACTATGATAGAGTGAAAACAAATGCAGTCAGTTCTACTGTTATAGACAGCAGTAAATAGTCTTGCCACTTTACACCAGTTTTGTTTTTCCTTTGCCTTCCCTGCTATGCAACGCTGCAGTGAATCAACACCTGTGTTTGTTTAGTGGAAACAACCACAGATTTAGCTTGTTAATGAGAATATATTCATCAGGTTTACATCTACAGCAACCTCTCTTTTCCATTGTAGCAGCATTAAACAACAACAAATATGTTAAAAACTTGCATGCATGTGTGTCTGTGTGCGCACACAGATGCTGCCTACTGCAGTGAGTTATTAATTATAGCTGAGATCTTCAGATTTGTCCTTATATTAATAAGCTAGTTACTGACTTGAATCTGTTGGTTGAGTTAAAGATTAGGGTGATGGCAGGGAGATCTTTCCACCTCAAACACTGGGGGGTTGTTATAAGTCAGGTCAGATGCTTAGAATAGTCTTTAGAAAAAAACATTTTATTACAAGAGCAAGATGAAATAAAATTTAAACAAAAAAAGTGAGTCCCAGGAATAGGACAGAATGCAACAGATTGCTATACTTTGAATGCAGCTTCAAACAAACAGCACATTTTTTGAGTCCACAATCTATCTTCTCTTTAGAACACAAAAGTAGATTTTGATTGGATTAGCTAAAAAGGAGAAGAACCCGAAGACTGACAGCAGCACACAGCCTTTCACAATATAACTTTAAAGAATACCTTATGCTCATCCGCTCACATTTTTCTCCTTGTCTGAATCTATGCAATCCATTATTAACATGTTCCCTGTCAGACAAAGACACAGGTAGGTGATGAAAAATAGAAAAATAAAGACAAAGACAGAGAGAGGGTTAAATTATTGAATTTCAGATGTTCTCTTTGAAATAAAAAGTCAGATGGAAAAAAGAAGGATCTATTGTTTTGGCGAGTGACAAAAAAAAATCGAAGGTGAAAGTAGGTTTGAAAAAGAAGGCAAGGTGAGGGAGAAGGTGTGGCATCAAAGAAAGAAAGTTAACCAAAGTCAGCAACACGCTAGAGTCGACTCGTGCGACATTGGAGAGAAGACAGAGCTCACATCAGAGTGCATCACACCCCCACCATCTAAACTATTCTCAGAGAGACAGACACATGAAGAGGAAGCAGGTACAAAGGTGAACCCGATGAAGGAGAGAAGGAAAGGAAGGAAGGAAACAAACATTAAAAAGAAAATTAGATTAAATGCCATATACTGTATTTACAACATACAGTAAATGAGAAGGTGTTTTTTTTATGAAGCACTAAAGTTATAATATGTTCTGAACATGTTGGTGTGGTGGAACAGAGATTGTGAAAGAGGAAGATTTCCTTTGAGCCTGTAGTAGGACAGCAGAGACACTAAGTCTCTGTTGTTACTGTAACTATGTTTGGTTGTGAATGTGCAGTCAAACTCTAATGTGGACCAAAAGAGCAAACTCTGGTCGGTAGAAAACCTAAGACTGTATTTGGTTGAAGTAAAAACCACCTGGTGCGGTTCGAATGCGTATGTGAACACCAAACAGAGCAGAGACCGTTCCAAAACCAGGAGATGGATAATAGCACAGGGCATTCTGGGTAAATACAAGCAAAACAAACACAGAGGTCCAGAACTAATTTGAGAAATGGTTTGTGGTCTTTCACCAAAGACAAGAGAAAAATGATCCAACCAATAAAATCTGATGCCAATTTTAACTTCATGAAGACAGAAGTTGTGCTATAGTGTCTTCAGAGATTTTTTTGTGCTGCAACATTTATATGTTCTGAAAATTAAAAAAATATATAACCGTGTTATTTATTTAAAATGTATTTATGTCTGTATTTTATACATTTAAGACCATAATTATTCATATTCCTTGAATATTTAGGTTTAATGTTTAAATACATTTATTTATTCATGTTTTACAGTGGCACAGTCAGAATGCTGACATAAATCTAGATAGAAAAAAAAATTCTGAAACATTTCCTATCATGATAAGAGTTTTGGTTTATTATTTTAATGATAAATTTCAGTAACAGAAGGTAAATTAAAGAAAAACCCAAACTGACGGTATGATCGAAAATGTTATTCTTCTCCACTGTTAGTTCCATGTGAGCATCATAAGATGTCAGTAAATCCAGAAATATGACTAAGTGCAGTTTAGTAATATAACTCACATTTCTTTAAGAAAGTGGAGTCCTGAATGAGTCTACTTCACTGGGAATGTTTTTCAAAAACAGTATTTGTGTTTATGGTAATCACATCCATACAGCTACCTAAAAATAAGAAATAAACAGTTGTTGATTTTTTAGCATAATCTTTGTTATCACAATAGTTCCACAAAATATTGTATTAAGTTGATATCAATCACCCCAAACTGTTTGTCTCCTTATATGTATGAAACTCTGCTTGCTTTTACAGAACAACCCTCAGCTCACCAAAACAGGCTGAGATTTGCACATAGATGTACAAATAAACAAATAAAAACACACAATAAAAGCAAATGCAGAGTCCTAAACACACATAAATGCTCACATATACGTATATAAGCAGGACAGACAGGTGGAAAGGACATCTTGGGCCACCCAGCTGCTCCACCATTTATCTCAATTTCACCTTGTAGACGTGAGCGCTCAAACATACACAAGCTCATTGCATTAGTGTCACACTAAGCCAGAGCAAGACAGACATAAACACAGCAGACAAACCCACACACACACGCACACACACCTACACACACACACGCACCTGAGCAGGGCCCCGTTTCAGACAGGAGGATAAGTGAAACTCTTAAGTTCTGAACTATGAACATATCTTGGGTTTTCCGTTTCATAAAGCCAGATATCGGTGCAACCGGTAATGTAGTCACTACCACATTTTGATACTTCAGGCATAATCTATTCATTTATTTGCCAGTGTCCTAAGTACAGAAGTTATGGATATTTGGTTCAGACAAATAAAATTATCTGTCCTCTTTAGAACATTAAATATTTCTAACGTCAAGAATATTACAAATTCTCAGCAAAATCTCACTCATACATCGACTGTCTGCCATGCTAACACTTGCTATTTTGCACTATTGCTAAGTATTGACATATTTAGGAATAATTTTGCTAAATATGTCAAAACATATTCATATAAATCCCATATTCTGTTAATGCTCTCATTACATTTCTAATTCCACAGGACAGATATGCACACTTGCTGGCTTCTTTTTACTCCTGTTGTCATGGTGAATGGCGTTATCTGTTTGAAGTTTTATTTTTATCTTTCATTAGTGAGTCATGACTCAAACCAGTGATTTAGGCAATAATTTACCTGACTGGTAAAACCTGCATCTGGACTTTAATTGTAGTGCCTGGAAGTTGTTCACTTGGTCATTATTTTTATCTGTGCAGTTCCTCCTAAAGTGTGACCTTCAAAAACTTAAGTTTACTGAATTATGAGCTGTCATCTCTCAACTCTGCCACATTCTGTCATAAATGCCCTTTATTCTCTAGTACTGTAATCCAACGCAAACACAAAAACTAAATATTTCATACAATGCACCAGGCATGAGTTCACTTCCTAAGGTCAAATTAATTTTTTTCCAGCTCTGATCTCTTACAGCAAAAGTGAGAATGATGGACTGCAGAGGAATGACAGATTTTTGAAATCAGTACAGAACACCAGTACATATTCAGAAGCATGTTTTCATGTAAATATATAGACGTAAAAAATCACACATACCAAGACACACACACATGGTAACTGCATTTAAACATATTTCCAAACTGACTGATACTTGTTGATGTTCTTGTAGGGCAAACAGTGGGGAAAATAGCAAAAATAACATTTCTGATCAATCTGTCAGTTTTGTTTTTATTTACCCTCAATAACTAAAATTTATTATGAAAATGATCAATCAAATAAATATGACAAAAGTTCACACTTGTCAGTTGCTCTATAATAAAAAGTAGGACAAAAGATAATTAATCTCACATGTACAGAAATATTTTACTAAATTTAGTTAGGTTTATTCCATACTTTCCATTATTCTTTCACCACTGTGTACATATAACAGATAATCTCGGAAAACCACTTTATTTTACACAGACTCTAAATTTAGACTAGTATAAATTCGGACTGTACTCGTTTTCAAAGAAGAATTTAATTCTTGACTTTTTTAACTACTGGTGCACTATCTTTAATAAAAACATGTTGGTGAATCATTTTAATGAGTGCACAAAACCAGTGTTGTATAGTAACGCAGTAAAAATACTTCACTACTTTACTTAAGTATATTTTGGAGTACTTCATACTTTCCTCGAGTTTGAACATTTTTGATAACTTTCACTTTTACTTCACTATATTGCCGAACTTAATTGCGTACTTTTACTCCGATACATTTTCAATGTGTGGTTTAGTTACTCGTTACAAAACAGCGAGAAAGAGAAACGCTCGTGTTTTGTACGGCAGCGCATTGCTGTCACGCAGAAAAAAAAATTCGAGCGCTATCACGTTAAAACGTGATACGTATCACCTTATAACGTGTTATGTATCACGTTATAATGTGATACGTATCACGTTTTAACATGTTACGTATCACGTTATAACTTCATACTATCACGTTTTAACGTGTACGTAACACGTTAAAACGTGATAGTATCACGTTAAAACGTATCACGTTTTAACGTGTTACGTATCACGTTATAACGTGATACATATCACGTTTTAACATGTTACGTATCACGTTTTAACGTGTTACATATCACGTTATAACGTGTTATGTATCACGTTTTAACGTGTTACGTAACAAGTTTTAACGTGTTACGTAACACGTTTTAACGTGATACTATCACGTTTTAACGTGATACGTATCACGTTTTAACAAGATACGTATCACGTTATAACGTGATAGCGCTCGAATTTTTTTTTTTTTCTGCTTGACAGCAATGCGCTTCCGTAGTTTTGACCCACCTACTGATTGACTGCTACAAAGTTGGTAACTACTTGCCCGGGCTTGTTCATCACCACCAATAGGATACACCGATAGACATAATATAATATAAGAGCAGACCTCTCATTGGCTGATCCGGCGCAGGAAATACGGCGGCCATCTTGGAGCGGTAGTCCCTACTACTTTGTTCAATCAAAACAGCAGCAGATGCCTCAGCACTGAGGGATATTGTTGTTCTGATCGATGGATTATTGATGTGAGGCTCCACAGACAACATTTCACAAGTAAGATGGACAT
>CAEGAF010166884.1:0-27657 GCA_903067075.1 Micropoecilia bifurca | reverse complement strand
TTTTTTTTTTTTTTTTTTTTTTTTTTTTTTTTTTTTTTTTTTTTTTTTTTTTTTTTTTTTTTTTTTTTTCAAAAAATAGCAGAGCTTGTTATTGTCAGATGTCTTAACTTTGGATTCAGGTGTCAAAGAATGATCTTCAAGAAGTCTTGCAGTTATCTCCACTGCAAATATGCAGACCTACATACTACCTGAGCTCCATAAAGTTTGCAATTGAGACATTCACGTTTTGTTATTTCTTTGAGCATTGCTGGATTAGACCTGGGGACAAATTTGTGGGAACGTTCAGCAGTGCAAAGATTAGCAGCTGTTCTCAATGTTTTGTCACTCGTGAATAATCTATCTTACTGAGAAAGATTGACTTCAAATTGTTTTCCAGACTAATAGAAAGATGCAATCCACTTTTTTAGGTTATTCTTGATGTTCCTCCGTCTTGACATTGTAATTTACTCCAGATCAGCAAACTGTCAAAAGATCAGATTTGTTATGACTTGACAAAACAATGTTTTTTATGTACTGAATTAAGTTCGTTATGGGTGAACATGGCTTTTCACATTTGTTTTTACCCCATTTTCATGTGTGTCTTAATGTGTAGAAGTTAAATGGCATCAGCTTCATTCGACTGCACATCCCATGGTCAATTCTCAGTCGTGAGGCAGAGTTACAGAAGATTAAGGTAGCTGTGAAAAAGGTAAGCCTGTTTTGCTCTGCTAATGGTGAAAATATCAGGTTTATTCAACACTTTATGGCCATTTGCAAAGCCTCACTTTGAGGAAGAGTTATGTAGACTGATAAAACACAATATTTTGAGCACTGAGAGGAAAAGGGAGCAACTCTTTGCAGCTTGCAAAAATGTAATTCTTCTGATAAAGACAGTATTCCGACTTGGAAAAGTATAATCTGTCCCACTGGATAAATATTCAATCAGAATTTAAAATGCAACTTCATAACAATTGGAATATATTAGCCAACAATTCTGGCAGCCAAAACAGTCCTTCGCGATATAAATACACTGCTATATAATTGGGCAATATACCAGGCACTGTAGTTGTAAACAAAAATGTATACATTAATAAAGCTACAGTTAATGAGTATTAATGTTTTAGGAAACTATCAAATCCAGTTGATTGGCAGTGATCAAAGTTTTTCATTTGTTTCTTTTGAGCAGAAATGTGAATTGCGGAAAAGGACAGGCATTGCTGGAATGTGGGATACTGTCATCTCTCAACTAAACAGACCATTTCAGCCTGATGTCCCAGACAACGACATCCACAAAGACTCGCAGTCACATGTCAACTTCAAAACTCTCAAACACTCATTCATCAGAGATAAGCTCCACCTGTGAGTACATGAGATGTGATTTGATATAACTATGCTGATTTAGACAACATGCTAACATCAAAATCTCTGAATGGTCATTTGCTTTCTCTGCTACAATGTCCACAATTTCCAAATGCCAAATCTAAGTTAAATATATATTTCTACTTCAACCGATAGCTGATGTTTGTAATGTTGTCATTTCCTGCAGGTATGACATCAAGTCAACAGCAACTTTATTTGACAACGCGACACGGAGCAGAATAGTGAGTCTATGATTTCTCTCAACTGTCGTCTGTTAACAGTATTTTGTAAAACTACACAATATCAGTTTTATGTAATAGTTTTTACTTTTCTGGACTGAAGAGGTCCAGGAAAGGTGTACTTTCCTGTACTTTCCAGGAACTTATCAAGAACTTTGCCTGTATTTACAAGGCATTTGTCCAGGACTGTTTTCATGCTTACTTGTTACTTATCTAGAACCTACAAGGTATTATCACGAACTGGGATTTAGACTGCTTTTTTTGACATAACTTTCCTGGAACCTTTAAGGAAAATACAAGGTACTTTCTCAATATTCATGTAATACAGTAAGTTTCATATAATATTCGTGGGACTCACTGTATCAGGAACCTTTCATAAAACAACAAGGTACTATTATGAAATTGACTTAACTGAACTTTTCTGAAGTTAGTTCTTTCTGGACTTTTTGGGGACAATTTTGTAATGAACATTTCCACAACTTGCCAGCTACTTTCATGGAGTTTACAAGATATTTTCTGTAACTTTCATGGGTCTTATCAATACTTTACAGAAATTGGGTCAGTTCCTTGCAAGTTTCACAAGGGTTTCAGAAAGCAAATTAGTTATCAGAAACTAAAGTTCCATGAAAATAATTGAAAATACCTGGTGTGTTCTACGAGATTTATTTTAGCAATAATCAGTTAAGTAGCTGGTAAGTATTTGGCAAGTTCCATGAAAGGACTTGGTGATCTTTGGAAATTATCTAGTAGGTTTCATGAGGTTAACCAGTAAGCTGCAACACAGTGTCCGCTAAGTCTAGGAAAAGTCAGTGGAAAGTAACCTCGAAATTCTAGGAAATTTTTTATTTCTTTTAAATAGGTAACTAATGCTATGTCTGCTTCTAGGTTGCTGAGATCATTTCACGCACTACCTGCACACGCACTTGCCAAACCACAGGTGAGTGGATTTTATTGGCCATAAACCAGCAACAAAACAAGCGCTATTGTGTCAAACTGTGTCAACATAAGCATCAAGTGCAGGCACACTAAAACAATTTTTAGAAATGTTATACGCTTTCCTTGTTTATTCCCAAAGGTCTCAAAACAGATTTTTGTTCCTCTGTTTATGTGTCATAAGGCATTAGCTCATTACTGGCTCGAGGTGTTTACATTTCTGCCTTCCCGCTGCATGATGTAAGTAAAACTGAATTTTGAATTAAGCAACTTTTCTTTGTTTTGTTTTTTCCACATGAAGCTGTTTCTTAGCAAATGCTATCTATTTCAATGTTAATTACATAAACAGTGGACCAATTGGGATCACAACAGCCGTAAATAGCTAAAATCCACATAAGCTTGTGGATTTTAGCTATTTGACTGCCTGTTTTAGTAGTCCAAACACCTAATTTACCTTTGTGTGCATTAATACACACAAGGAAAACATCTTTTAACTACTGCAGAAGTTAAAAGATGCAGTCTTTCCTTATTTCCATTCTTGGGGTACAGTCAATCAGCGGGAAGGAAAATGATGATGCTCCTGGATTGGCTGTTTTGGCAACCAATAGCATGTGAAGTAGCTATTGGGATTAGATATTTCAGCTACCCAAACTACATTTGCTTTTAAATATTTTTTAAAAAATCCACAAATAATTTAGAGTTTTAGGTGTATGATGTATTATGAATAAGCAGAGGCCTACTTTGGTGTGTTTAATGATCAACAAACATTGCTACATTGAGATAAAACTGTAGTCTTGCTTTTTTTAGGGTTCATTCACACGGAGAGGAAGAAAAGATCAACGAAATGAAAGACAGGTGTGTAACAGGAGTAATAGTGGTGTTTTCCTTCCTTAAAATGTTTGGTAGATTATATCTTTTTTGACCCAGTCAGGATAAAAATACAGTGTCACTCTTTTAATACATTACAATAGGGTGCTAAGAGACAATCATTAGCTTTTTGTTTTTTTTAACTGCGCCTAATACTGGACCTAGATGAGTACATTAACCCTCTATGGTAAATGTCTGTTGTTTAGCTGCTTCATGAAGAGTGGGCCAACTATGGAGTCATGTTCAAATATCAGCCTGTTGACCTGATCAGGTGACAAGATCTTTTAGCGAACTATGATTTGTTTTAAGCAATTAGTTGTGACTGCTGTTTGCATAATGCTTGTGATGAAATACAGTTACAGTATTACAGAAAGCGTATATTTTTTTAAATGTCCCTAATTATTACTGTTTGTTAAGAAGATGATTTAAGTCTCAATGACAAACAAATTACGCCTCATGATAGGCTCAGTTACATTCCAGTGAAGATTTATATTTAATACATTTTAAGTTTGTTTATTGTTTGAGGATGACTGCAAGAATGATTTGTAGCTTTTCCTATCAACATAAGTTGGATCCTGCTGATGAATCCTGATGAAGGCAGCTAATTTATCTTCTGATTTATCTCCTGTCTCCATGTTTACAGGAAGTACTTTGGAGAGCAAATTGGGTTATATTTTGCCTGGCTGGGTGTTTATACTCAGCTTCTCATTCCACCCTCTATGCTGGGCATCATTGTCTTCCTGTATGGCATACTTACCGTAGATACCAATGTGCCAAGGTAGGCAAACATTTATCTATGCTCATCAAAACTAATCAGTCTAATCAGAGAGAGAGAGAAGTAACACACTTTGTTATGTTTTTGTACTCATATTTCAGTCAGGAGACATGTGATGACAACCTGAACATCACAATGTGTCCACTGTGTGATGCCGTGTGTGATTACTGGCGTCTGAGTTCAGTATGCTCATTGGCCCGAGCCTCATACCTGTTCGACAATGGAGCTACTGTTCTCTTTGCTATCTTCATGTCCCTTTGGGGTAACTATATACACCAACTACACACTTCACTCTGAATGTTTTAAAAAAGCAGCACACATTTCAGCTAGCCAAACAAAGACAGGAAGACTCCCACACCTTCAATCCATTGTTTGGCCAAGCTTACAAAAGAGACTTGAGCGAGAATAATTTTTACAGCTCATTATTTGAAAAGCATCCAGGACAGAAAATGCCTGCTTCCTTTAGTTTTATGTTGGCTGGAAACCAGAGAGAAGGTGTTAAGAGGATAATCTAATTACTCTTCACCACTGCTTAGATGCACAGTGCGAAACACTACTGTAGTGTACATACACTGCTGTGTAAAAAACGAAGAGACCACTGCACTGGACACATGGTTATTCCACCAAATATTGATTTCTGAACTCTTCCTGAGTTAAAACATTAGTATTGTTGTTTCTAAATGAATGTGAATTTGTTTTCTTTGCATTATCTGAGGTCTGAAAGCACTGCATCTTTTACATTATTTTGACCATTTCTCATTTCTGCAAATAAATACAAAATTTAACATGTTGTTAGTAGTGAATAGAATAAAAGAATAATGTTCATTTTGCTCAAACATATACCTATAAAAAGTAAAATCGGAGAAACTGGTCATTTTAAGTGCTCTTCTATTTTTTCCAGAGCTGTATATATTAATACTGTGCAAAATGTACGTCTTGCAGGGAATTTATCTTCTTAATGCCAATACTTAAGCATGTAGTCCAGTGTCTTATCTACATCATATGTTCTCCATGTTGAGATTTTTTTGTTACACCATGCTCTTAGTTGGATCAGTTTCATTTTGCTCCAATGACTGTGAGGCTCTCTGTGAAAACTTGTTACTGTCTGTAGAGGCAGAACATATGTTAAAAAAAATATTCAGTAAAGTTTTTTTTCTTTACTTTTAGTTCAAGAGATTTTGACAGATCACATTTAACATTAGTACCACAAATATAACATTCAGACTCCTTGATCTTTTTCACCTTTTTTACCATTGCATCCACAAACCTTAAAGCATTTTTGGGGGACTTCATGGGATAGACACAAAAAGAAGAATAGATTAGGTCATTCCTGAAAGAAAACTGAGGCAGGAAAAGAGATACACTTCCAGCATGATTTACATCAAACCAAGTTCATTTATTGGAGTGGTAAGGGGCAAAGTCCAGACCTCTGTCTAGATGAGAATCTATGGCAAGACTTGAATTTTGCTGTTTATAGAAGCTCTCCATCCGGTATAACTGGAAAAGAGGAGCAGGAGGAAAGGTTTTGTCTCTGGTAGAAATACAAAGCTGGTAGAGATACAATAGACACCTTATAATAGAATGTTGGCCGTTTTTATATCAGTGAATGGTGGTTCTAGAGTATTGACTTTTGGAGTAAAAAAACACTGAACATGCGCGACTTTTCAAATATTAATTTGTAAAATAAAATAAATAAAACTGTATCTTCATTTTCCATCCATGGCCATGCTTTGCCTTGTGTTGTACTATCATAAAATCCTAATAGAAAACACTGATGTGTGTGGTTGTAACATGACAAAATGTAATATACCATATTAATGATATAGAATAGCATGTCTTAAAGTAAGAAACTATAGTTTCTAATTAGGTTTTGAGTTTTATTCACCTAGTTTTGTTTGCTTGTTTCTTATCTTAACATAAGAGAATGATTTGTCTTCTAATGCTTTTTGAAAACACCATTCCAATGAGATGTTTTTAATCTTCATGTTCTGCTTGCATGATGTAAATGACAAAATTATCAGATTTATTTTAGTCTCTTTCTAAAAATTATCCTATGTGCATATTGTCCTGCAGCTGCATGTTTTCTTGAGCACTGGAAAAGGAGACAGATGTGTCTGAAACATTCGTGGGACCTTACAAGCTTGGAGCATGAAGAGGTAATGAAGTTGGCTCAAGAAAACCATTGGTGGTTTTCTTGTACTTTTGTGAGTACATTGTGAGACACATATCTACTCACAAAAGATTTTTATTTATATGTTTATTGTGTCACATAAGAATGAATTATCATACCCGTGTTTCTGCACTCGAGTTTGTAAAAGAGGAAGCCAGGAATGCCTACAGAGATCATTTTATGGCCCAAGCCATGCACAGATGGAATACTGGTTTTCCTGGAAGCCTCTCATTAGCACTTGACCTTTAAGTTCCTCTAACAAACCAAAATGCTTTCTGCCAGACAGTTACCCAGTGAAGCACAGTAATGGGATTGGTCCTGGCCTTTAAGGACAGTTGATGGATGAAATAGCACAACAAGGTCGTGGCACAAACAATCACAAACTAACTCCACTGTTCTCTCTGTGTTTCATGTGTCTCCTGATGCCTGAAGGAGCGAGTTCAGGTGGGAAACTTTGTATTAGAAAGTTCTGAAAAAATAGAACAGAATAGATTTTAGAAAAACAAGATAATCACTGAAAATGTGGATAAACAGAAAATAAACTACAGTACATGCACGTGTTATGGAAAGTGGCAAAACAATGTGTAGCAATGCTCAGAAATGACAAAATGTAAGGTCCCAAGATATGGTGGTTGTATTTTAAAGTGCATGTTTTTGGATCTGTGCTGCAGGATGAACTGAGACCTGAATATGAAGAAGCTCTTCAGGAGAAGAAAGCTAAATTGAAAACACAAGCTAAAAAGAAGGTAAGTCTACATGTAAATGTTCAGATCTCTGTTCAGTTTTTAACTCTTAAGGCAAATTCTGTTTGTTAATGTCAAATTTTTTTATATCCTCTGTGTCAGTTGACTCAAGCTGGAGAAGGTGTGGATGGAGAAACCGACCAAATGCTGGCCTCCCAGGTACCAGTGAACTGTACATTAAATAGACAGACCCTTTTCATGAAGCACATGCATAAATGACCTATTTATTTTAATATTGCTCAACTCTGAAACGTAGCTTTTGTTATTGAGACAAATAATACTGTTTGTTTACATTGTTAGTGTAAAAATAAAGTTACTGTGAACTAATTCTGCTTGCATGACATTATGTTTGTACATAATGAACTTCCCTTTCTGCACTGTGTGTGGCTGGGTCCAAAGAAGATTAGCTGCCTGAGATTAGCCCAGATTACTGACAGAGACATAAAGAGGAGGAGGGAGTGGAGGAAGGGGAGGAGATTTCTGTCCTTTCAGATGGCAAACATGCTTCCTCCCCACTGTTAACATTGTGTGTGCGTCTGATCAGAACAAACAACCCATCACAGACTGTGATGCAATGTGAAGGATACGTCTGAAACCATTGTTTTTCTGTGTATCCACGTAACATGTACCTTTGCCTTGACAGCCAGAGCCCGAGTCCTTGGACATTGAGGATCACCTGTCAGGTTATGTCATCAATGTGTCCACCTTGCTGCTACTGGTACTGCACTCAGACTCTCTTCATGTTCTCACTTTTCCATTTGCCATCTGTCTCTTTGTCGATCCTCTGGTTAATCTTTTGATTAACAGAAGGATGAGGTGGATTAACAGACAGGGTCATTATGGTTATTTTTCATGACGTTGCAGGTAGCTCACAGAATTCGGTTGTTTTATTTTTCTCAGCTCTGTCAATCTCTATTGGTTTGTCTGCATAATATTTTAGATTTCTCCACATTCATCCATACATAAGGTCTTTCACGGCTAGGTCAGCCAATATTTGTTAGTTTCCAAGGAACTGTCCTTTCTTAACATCTTTAAATTTTTTACCTATATTTTACTGAGATAAAAGCAAATATCAAGATTAAAAACAATTTTTTAAGGGACTCCTAGCCAAGAGCCAGCAATAAATACACTGTATACAAGTGATAGACAATATTTTTTTATCTTTCCCTGAGACTTTGCTTTAGTGTAATTTTAAAACAGATCTAAACAGATCTTTAAATAATATTGGCTTTTATTGGCTAAAATATGCTCCTTATCTCATTTTATTAACCAATGGCATTTTCCACTCATAATCAGTGGAGTCATTTATTTTTTGATTCTTGCTCTCAAAAAAAAAAAAAAACTCTGACAGATTACAAGAAAGTCTAGCTCCTTGGAAGGAAACTTTGAAGAAGCTGAATTTTGCCTATAACTTTTGCGCAACACAGAATAAACAAGTTCAAATGCTTCATAACTGTAAATGAATCTGTGTTATTTACCCTTTGTATTTTGTTTTGTTTCTTTGTTAGATTTTTGTCACCTTCTCTGCAGTGTTTGGAGTGGTAGTTTATCGCATCTGCATGTTAAGTGTGTGGTCCATGAACCCTGATCCAGAAGCCAAGGCCAGTGTGAGGATGACAGTCACCACCACAGGCATCATCCTCAACATGCTGGTTGTTCTGGTATTGGAAGAAGTCTATGGCGCAATCGCTGTGTGGCTGACTGAGCTTGGTAATGTGTTTAATGCTGTTATAGAGTAACCACTAATCAAGGATGGTTAATAATTCACAATGGTTTTCCGATGGGGCATTTGTTTAAAAGGAGACAGATGAGAGGAATGAATCAAGCACTAATTGTGTAGCAATTAGTCAGCATATTTCAACAGTTTTAGGAAATTTAGTGTAATAGTTATGCTTTATACGTTTATTACACAATTAGTGTTGATGGTAGTGTTGATATGTTGCTAATTGTTTTGTCCAATTTCCAACAGAACTTCCAAAGACAGAGGAAGAGTTTGAAGAAAGGTTAATCTTTAAGTCTTTCTTTCTGAAATCCATGAACGCCTTTGCCCCTATTTTCTATGTTGCCTTCTTCAAGGGCAGGTATGTTTCACCTTTTTTTTCCACAATTACCTGTTTTAGACCTTAAGTCCTATTCAACTAACCTGGTCCTGTCGTCATACAGGTTTGCTGGGCGGCCCGGTGATTATGTTTACGTGTTTGGAGACTATAGAATGGAGGAGGTAGGCATAACTTTGGATGTAGCTGATTTAGGATTTCTGCAGTCAAATATTGGCACATTCTCACAAAACAGGAATTCTGTTGTAAAGTAACAGTAAAACCCAAAACAGTGTTGAAACATGCTTGGCATAGATTTTAAAAAGTTTTCATTTTATAAATGTAACCTTTTCTATTTAGAAAACTGTATAACTTTTAAATATTGTTCGAAAATTACAAGAAAATTTAATTGAATTTGTAAACTTTAGTTACAAAACATAACACAAGGTTATTTGGGGCTTTAATCTATTGTGTGTCTGCCGTGTCAATGATGTAAAAACATTTGCAAATTTAATAAAATTACACTTAAGGTTTAACCAGTGCTGATGAATGTATTTGTTCTCCGCAGTGCGCTCCTCCAGGTTGCCTCATCGAGCTGTGCATCCAGCTCAGCATGATTATGCTAGGAAAACAGCTCATTCAAAACAATGTCTTTGAGATTCTTATCCCGTATGTATACACCGGTGTCTTCTCATACCAAATGTATTTTTATAAGAGCTTAATTAACCTCTGGTTAAATTAAAACACAGTTCACAAGATATTTAAAATATTTCTGAGTGCTGTGTTAAGCTTGTCTCAGATCACCCTGTTTTCCTATAACATCCTGTAGACATTTCAGAACCTACAAGTTCTGTTGTAGTTCTGAAAAAAAAGAAGAGTTCATATTCCACTAAAATTAGGTAATCAACAATTTAGGACATCTGTTATAAAAACTTTGAGTCACACAACCTATTTATAATTCTTCTTGTTAAATCCCTTTGTTTTCACAAGTATAACATTTTAAATAATTCGCATTATGTTTTTATTTACACCTTAGCTTCCTGACTATTGTGAAAGTTTCCTTTTTTAACTTTAATTTAGTCTTTGTCTTTTTTATGCTCTCTTTGTTAGTAAAATGAAAAAGATGTACCGGACAATACAAGAAGAAAAAGGAAAGAAAAGAGCGGCAGAGAACGAGGAGAATGAAACGGAAGAGATAAGACCAAAACAACAGTTTGACAAAGATTTTGCTCTTGAACCATTTGAGGGTGTTAGTCCAGAGTACATGGAGATGAGTGAGTATAATTTAGTCTCTATTCAAGTCTTTTATACACTTTTTCTCCCAAAATAACAACAGCACAATGTAATTTTTAACCATACATACTTGTGTCTCAATACTTCATGCAGTTATCCAGTATGGATTTGTCTCTCTATTTGTGGCTTCCTTCCCACTGGCTCCTGCATTTGCTCTGCTCAACAACGTCATTGAGATCCGGCTGGATGCTGCAAAATTCGTCACCGAGATCCGGCGACCCGATGCAGTCAGGTGTAAAGACATAGGTACAGAATCCTTTTTACATCAGGACCTATCTTCTTTCAGTCTCTATAAGTGTGTAGAAATAACATGTAGTACATTGCATTCACTTCATTTCTCTTTTTTTATCATGCTGAGCTTACGCATCTTTTTCATTCCACAAAAACCCACTGCAATCATACACACTCATATGAACGGGCACTCTTCCCTTTCCCTGTCTTTCTCTTTAAATTCATGCTATCCCCAGGGATTTGGTACAACATTCTGTGTGGAATCAGCAAGTTCTCTGTCATTACCAATGTAAGTCTGCATGTGTCTGTCCTGACTCTCTGTCTGTAACCCATCATCAGTGGTTTATTTTACATGTTTATTTACATTAATTTTGAGGATGAAAACTAGCTGATGTATTTACACTTTAAATCAAGCTCCCTCATAAATGGCAGATTTTGGAAAAAGGAATAATACAACATGTCCCTTCTTTAAAGAAATTAAAATGTAGATGTTTTCCTTGCTTATTCTGATCGCCATTCAAAAACTGTATGATGGCATCTGCCAGAACAAAAACAACTTCAAACTTGTTCATTTGGACTAGAGTGCAGTGCGCAACATGCTAAAAGATGGAAGACATTATTTTCTGACTTATTTTCATCTGGATAGTCTTGGTGTCCTCCAACATTAAAGACTTGACAAGGAGATCACAGTGGAGATATTTTTTAAATAGCACATTTTACAAGACTTGAACTTGGGAGCCTTTTCCTTCGTTGGAGTAAAGGACTCTTCAGGTAGATTCTGTGTGTTGGCTGAGTGGAGATTTTACATCCCGTAGTGCTCTTAACAGAGGGCTCTCATAGGTGGTTATTATATGACATCTCTCAAAGCCCAAAATCTGGAAAAAAATAAAAAATTAAATTCAGATCATTATGTTTCAGCCATAACTGCAGCATGTCAAACCTTTCCTCCGTGTTTATTTTTAAAGGCATTCGTCATCTCCTTCACATCAGAGTTCGTTCCAAGAATGGTCTACCAGTACATGTACAGTGGAAATGGCACCATGAGTGGCTACACAGAGCACTCGCTGTCCTACTTTAATGTCAGCAACTTTCCTCCTGGTACAGCACCAACCACCACACTCATCACCGGTGTCTCCATGTGCAGGTCAGAGTGATTCTCCTAACCTTGACCTGCCTCGATCTTCCTTTTAATCCCTTAGCCAGAAGCTTAAGGCTTCCTTTGGTGCGAAATTTGGCAAGGATTTCAGGATCATGCTGAGAGCAAAGCACCATTACCAGAATATATGTTCTTTTAGGTGCAGTGAGCTTTACTCAATTTTTCTCCATTAGATACAAGGACTACAGAGATCCACCATGGGCATCGGATGCGTACACTTTCTCCAAACAGTACTGGTCCGTCCTCGCTGCTCGACTGGCTTTTGTAATATTCTTCCAGGTATCAAAAAATATTTTTGCTAAATGGTTATTTCAGTTGCTTACTTAATATCAGACGTCTGAGGTCATTGCCTTTTAAATTTATGAATTCATCGCCTTTTATTTGATATAGGGTTTTCTTAGGTGCCAGTCAGGTTATTTAATAATTATCTCCTTAAACAAGACTCCAAAAAAAACATTTTTTTCTTTTTGTCTCTCTATTTATTCTTACATTTACTGTTAGTTTGAGACTGATGGAATCAAGTGTTTAAGTATCTTTGGCAGCAAGGCCAATCTAAGGTCTGGGGGGTGATCCTACTATATTAGCAGGCTTCCTTTGGGAGATTCTTTGTCTTCTTGGCAGGGATATTCCATCTGAACCAGGTTGGAATGAGAATGTCAGTCATTCTGAGGTACCAACAAAAATGCTCAAATGGTTTCAGACCCCGGACCTAACTGGGTCAATCTAGTGCTCTGACATTTTTTTTTCTATAAAGCTTCTAGTTTGTTTTCCTAGCTGTATGCATCTAACTCTTTTATCACTGTGCTTGATTTGAGCGATTGCTTCAAAGTAATGTTGTGAAATTCCTGCATTTCTCCAGACAAACTTATTTGAATTGTGGCCAAGTGGGTAATGGCTCTGGTCGGTTAGAACAGATCACACTTGAGGATTAAGCCGGTTTAGATCTAAGCTTAATTCAACTGCCTTCTGGCAAATTCCCAGCATGTGCATTGGATGAAACTTGGCTCCTATCTGACAATTCTACGTTAATAGTGTTTGCGTAAGATTTTCCTGGCCCTGGATTTTATTCTGTTAAACTCTCAGTGACCAATTAATCAAAAGATTAGGAATGGGATGAAGAAAATTAATGCAATGCTTACCACCGCATTATGACACTAGAATAATTCCAATGTTGTGCAATGTTATACTTGTTCAAAATGCAATTTTCTGGAATTTCACTTCATAAATCAACACAAACATGTGTATAATTGAGAAGAGGAATAAAATATGTGGTTTTTGTTTTGTTCTTTTACAAATCAAAATCTGAAAAATGTAACAGGCATTTTCTATTCAGCATATTCCCCCAAGAGTATAGATTGTAGAACCAACTTTTGCTGCAAATTCACTTGTTAGTCTTTACAAATATGTCTCTATTGGCTTTGCAGACTTCAAGGCTAAGTTTTTTGCCATTTCATTTGAGCAAAAATAATCAAAATCAGATGAGATGAGGAACCTTTGAGTCTCTTTTCTAATCCTCTCTCAGATTATGAATTGGATGCAAATCTGCACTTTGCTTGAGTTTATCACACAAGCATGACAAAAGCAAAAGAAAAACTGCTTGGTTTCTTCTTTTTTTCCCCCTTAAAGAACCTTGCCATGTTCCTCAGTATGCTGGTGGCTTGGATGATCCCAGATGTCCCACGGTCACTGCGGGAACAGTTGAAAAAAGAGAACATGGCATTGATGGAGTTCTTGCTTGGACAAGACCAAGAAGCATGTGCCAAAACTCTCTCCCAAAAATCCTCAAGCCCTTGCGTTCCTGCCAACATAGACATTGTAGTGGAGGAGGCACCAGAGGAAGAAGACGCGTGCCAAGTGGGGGAGAAAGAGGAAGAAGTGAGGGTTGAGATCAGCCTGGATGAACCTAACAGGTTTGATACCAACCCAGATGTATATAAATCATTTGAAGAGACTGAAACTAACACGGAAGATGAGCCAAAAGGTGAAGAGTGTGAGGAAATTGATAAGGTGGAAGGTAAAGAAAAGGAAGAAAGTGGAGAACTGAGAGAAGAGGATGAAGGAGAAAAGGAAGACAGCAGAAAGAGCAATGAAGGTCAAGTTTATGAAGCGGAGGCAACTGAGGGGGAAAACTATACTGTGGATCTGGACTCTTTCCTGAGTGAGCTGGGCCTGTTGGGTAAGAGGAGAAAATTCTGTTACTTATGATTTCCTCTACAGTTCTTATGATGTGTTCTGATCTGTTTCTCGATTTCTGTTCATCTAGATGAAGAGCCTTCATTGAGCATGGATGAGAAAAAGGAGCTTCCCCGTTCAGAATCCAAGCAAAGTCAACGGAAGGACAGGGAATCTGCATCCCATCCCTCATCCCAAAGAGGCTCATCCCAGAGTCTGAGAGGCTCCAGGCCAGACATTACAAAACCAAATGTTGAAACTCGGATGTTGACTCTAATTGCTCCACCCCCCAGAGAGCCAGACACAAGGGTAAAATCCCGCTGCTCCACCCTTCCTTCCCGCTACAGAGGGGCTGAGGCTTGCTACAGCCTGCCCCGGCCCAGCCAATCCACCAGCCTCACAAAGCTCCAGCAGCAGCCCTTGCTCACTCCCCTGGTTCCTTTGGGCTCCATTTCCCCCAAACCATCCTCTTCTTTGCACAGTCCCGTGTCCCTGTCATCTCCACAGTCACCGTTGACCCAACAGCCCCAAGCCTCAAGTGAACTTTTCATGCTGAAAGGCCCTCCACGTCAGCTGCCACGTTCCAGGGGCAAAACCCGCTGCTCCACTCTGCCTCCCCGGCAGAGAGCGCCCGGTCCCGAGGAGGCGACCTCAGGACCGAGTCATTCCTCCAGCTGCGCGAAGCTTGGAGACCGCATCCCACCATCACCCAGTGAACTGAAGCGCAATAACACTCCAGTATAGGGGGACCAAGGAGTGGGAGCTGTAGGCTGCAGAGGGAACGGACCAGATCAGCCTCTGCTGCTTGTGCCTGAGGCTGCGTCCTTCCTGCTGCCCTTCTCATCTACATACACCTGGGCTCTAAAGAAAGAGCATCCAGGTCAAATGGACATCCTTTATATCCTCGTAATCAATTTTTTTATATATCAAAAAGTGTTTTAGATCTGAAGAGGTCAGAGAAAGTTCCTCAGAAACTCTTTTTTTATGCCATGGAAAATAAAGACTCAAGTTGTTCTATTTCTATTTTACTTCATTTTTGAAAGTTGTTTCATTTTAATCACATGCATATCTCATAAGGCGCTGCAGTGTTGTTTGCATTTATTTTTTAATGTGATTGTTTTACACACATGCAGCAATGCTACTGTATAGATCGGTGGATGGTGACACCTAGAAACAAGAGCTCTGCTTGTAGTGTTTTTGTTTGTTTTCAGAGATTTTGATATTTAAAAGATGTGAAATTCTAATAAAACAACCACATATTTTTAATGCTTGTTCTTCATTTTGTTCTGTCTTTGACATTGCTTATTCTGTTCTGCACAAAAGGGGCTGTTTTGTTTGAAACACCAATATAACTCTTAAAAAAAAGTTTAAAAGTAACATACATTTAGCAGTTATTTATTTCGGTATATTAAATTAGATGTTACGACATTTATTTTAAAGTTTTGATTCAAAAACTAAAACTTGTATCACACAAATTCATTAGTCAGCGTGATTTATTTCAGAAACATTTTTAGTTGCAACTAAACCGTAAATCAGTTTCACAGAAAATCACAATATTAAAGATGAACGAATGTAAAAAGGATTTTCAATACATAAACAAATGTTTATGTATTGTACAGTATGTGCACTACTAGTAAGATAGAGCCTCCATGCACTGTGGCATACATCCTAATTACTGAACAACTGACTTCCATAAACTAAACCATAATCAACAACTTTAATGGAAATAAATACTTGAAATACATCACACTGTCATATAAAGGTTTTTTCGGCCTCTTGGAGAGATGTATGGTAGCTGTAAATTTGTTTTCTGTGTTGCCCTCCTCTGGCACAGGCGTAACACAACAAAATGTGTCTCAGATATATATATATAAAAAAAAACAAAGACTCAAAAATGTGTTGCTGTGCTTTTATATCCCTCTAAGTGCATGTTCAAGACAACTAATACCTCCCAAAATAAAACCATAAACTAGTTCCTGAGAATAACCTTCGCCTTGAGAAAAACTAAGGAAATCGGAGATTGTGTGCCGCACCCAGCCTAACTCAATCTCCATTTATGTGTTTATTATTAACTCAGGTGGCTATCTTTGCAGCATGATGTTTCACTCTTTGTTCTTGTGTGAAAGAGTTCCTCTTTCTCGCTTGGCTCCTCCTCCCCTTGCTGCCCCGCCAGTGAATGGGGCCTTTGTGGGGGCTGCTCGGCATTCCAAGGGAATTCTTGCAGGTGAAGGTACGCAAACGATCCTGATCCTGCCCTTTAGATGACTTGTTGCTGTTTAGTCTTTGCAAACTACAAAAAAAAAAAAAATATATATATATATATATATCGTCAAAATGTTCAAAGAGCACTAAGCTGTTAACCATTTCTCATCTCAAACGACTTGTAGCAACGACGGGGGTGTGATCAAGAGAGCAGGGAAAAGTGGGAGGGAAGGATCCAGGACATTTTCATCAGGTGAGCGACCAAACACAGACCTACTAATCTATTTGACATGTTCACTGGAGAAACTCCAAGCACAGTTATGTATGTTGTGCAGATTAGGACGATTACTGATTTTCAAGCAAATCTTTTTCTTTTTTTTTACTTTAACTTCCTACCTTTCCTTAGACTTTTTAATGGCCAGAATGCTTTGGGCTCTAACAGAACTGTTATCTGATGTGATTAAGAGCAGTATATGGGTGGCATGAGTAATAGACTGACCTCACTCAGACAGATCCCCAGACAACACCCAGCATTACCTGCACTGGGCACAGCATAGAGGTAAGTCTGTGAATCTTAAGTTCAACATTTCTTTTGCTGTTGATTTGTCTCTGCTGATATGCATTTCCAGATCAGTGAAGAGAACAATAACACCAGAGACGTAAAAGCATAAATTAAAAGATTTATCCTGAAAGAAATTATTACGTAAAGGGCAATTTGAGTTGCGTAGCGTTTTACTTGGCTTTCATCAGACCTGGTAACCAACTCTGTATCTGCTTCAGCTTCTCTCCTCACTGTTGAAACTTGTCAAGACAACACCGCCTGCAGGTATGTCTGCTTTTTCCCATGCCGACTTATTAGCCACTGCTGAGCTTCAGGGACATTTTCATATGGCTTATGCTGCCTTACAATTAATTAAAAATAAGCATTGATCGTCTTCTCTGTTTTGTTAAGAAGCCCTGAATTCAGATATGAAGGCGAGTTTTTGTTGTTGTTTAATTAGCCTGTTATATTTGATCTGTACTCTTGTTATGGGCAGAGTCCATAAGAGGAAGGACTTTACTTCTCTTTAATCTCTGCTTCCATGAATTGTTCCTCACCTTTCTTTATCATTCTTGCCCTTTGATATCTGCTGTAGTTCTCTGTCTTCAGTGTGCTGGCTTCCTTTGCAACTTCAGGTTCTTGCCGCATAGATTTGGTAACTTATTCTAGATCACTGGATGCCTCAAAAATAGGTAATTACACGGATGATATCTAGTTTTAACTTGCCAGTGATCATAGTGACACTCTGCATTGTTGTTTTTGGACCTCAGTATTACATTTGACACAGCTGATCATAACATACTGGATTACTGACTGGAAAATTGAATGGGATTGTCTGCTGTGTGGGAGTGGTTTATGTATTTATTTATTTTTGCCAGAGTCACACTTTGTTGTCTCATTTGGTATTTATAAAACTGAACAAACAAAGATCACATGTGGGGTTCCTCAATGCTCAGCTCTTGAACTATATTTATTTAACATCTTATTTGCTCCCCCGGCTCAGATGACCAAGTATTGCAATATTTATCGCCATATGTGTGCTAATAGCATACAGCTTTATATATTTTGTCACCACATGACCAAAACATAAGATATTCAGAAATAGTTGACTCTTTTAAAATGAGACTGAAAATATTCAGTTGATTGTTTAGTTTATTTCCACTATTTGTTTGGTATTAAGTTGCCTTTCACAGTTTCTTTCCTTTTGTGTTGAATTGTTACAATTATTCTCCCAAGGGTTAATGTCTTTCTTATCTTTAATGCAATTCTCTTCACCAATTTCTCCTTATATTTATGCAAAGCACTTTGAATGACCTTACAGGTGAAAGAAATTATACAAATATGAACGCCACACTTTGTGTAGCTTTGAGATAAACTTTCCTGATTTGAAATTTTTAAAAAAAGAAGAAATTACCTTTTTCAGTCATAAATCTATTTGGACCTAAATATACGATATAGCAATAACAAAAAATTCAATCTGACTTATTTTCTGATTAATTAAATCCTTAGATCAGATGTTTTTATTACTGAAAATAAGAAAAGTGTTGTTATAACAAAAGAATTATGAACTTCTCCTTAAAAATGCTTCCTTTATTTTATTCAAGAAGCAAGTAAAAAGAAGATCACAATCAGTATTGTTTAAATTGTGCTTGCTTTTTTTTTTTTTCCTCCTCCACATTTTAGCATCATGTTGCAGACAATCAAAGACTGGCTGTGGTGGGAACGTCTGTGGCTTCCAGAGAAGGTCTCCTGGGCAGATCTCCAAGACAAAGAGGATCGTACTTATGCCAAAGCCTCTCAACTTTATGCAGCTGTGCCCTGTGCCCTCTGCCTACTAATTGTCAGATACCTCTTTGAAAGGCAAGACTACACAGTTTAAAAGTAATTGTGACTGAGAGCTCAGCCATTCCATGGTCTAATTTCAATATACAGGGATTATGTTGCACAATCTAAGAGATTCTAAAGAGCTGCTACTGTTGTGCTATAAGGAAGGTTCACAGAGCTCTGTGTACTGTTTCAGATACTTGGCTACACCTCTGGCTAATGCTCTGGGGATCAGAGACAAGGAACGTCTCACAGCTGAGGAAAACCCAACCCTAGAGAAGTACTTCTACAGCCAAACCCGGAATCCGTCACAGGTGAGTTAAGAGGCAGTTTATTTCTTACACACTTTAATCGCGGGCAGAAATGTGTTGTGCTTTGTAGTTTTTGTAGATGTTTTTTTTTTTTTCAATAAATAAAATAACTTATTATGGAAGGATAAAAGAAGAGGAGAAAATACATTTTAAAGATAGCTGCTGGAAGACAGCAACACAAATGTATTGAGATTAAGAATCTTGATAAGGTGTTTTAAAATAAACCTTAGGTGTTATATTAAAGCATTTACCCCCTTAAATATTTTTCACTTTTTGCCATGTTTTAGGGTTTGAGATAATCAAAAAGATAAACTTCATATGATTATATGCCAATACAAAGTGTAGTTGATCAAAGACAAATGCCGTTAATGAGCTGCTTGGCTGAGCAGTAAGACGATTGTAGGTTCAAGTCCCAGACAGTGACCTTTTAGCAGTGATTTCACATGTTGTGTTATCCCCACCATGCTCAAGTTCTCTCCTGTGATTGCGACTCCCTTTCGCAGTCCAGGATTTGGATGTAAGCTGGTGTGAAGTGTCTATGTCTACATTGTTGTCTGTCTTTTGTGTCTTTGTGTACAGCCAAACCAAACTACTGCTGTTGATTGTGTGTCAAAAATACAAGAAACAAAACTAAATATCTAATTAGCCAAATACTTGTTTATGCAACATTTTTGTAAGCTGTAAATGTAGGTTAAAAGTCAGGGAAACCTCTCAAAATAAAGAATCTTGATTCACCTGCCTTACTAAATATAAATGTATATTATACTGCAGGTACAACTACTTGATCCTAGCGTATAACCTGTGCAAAATGTAAGAGTGTGCATGGTAGTGTGTTTTAACACCTCAACTGTTTGCTTTGCGTCTCAGGCTGATGTTCGGTCTCTGTGTAAGAAGACCGGCTGGCCAGAGAGGAAAGTAGAAGTGTGGTTCAGGAGGAGGAGGAATCAGGATCGACCTGGGCTTCGGAAGAGGTTCTGTGAAGCCAGGTGGGAACATGTGGACACAAAGATTGTTGCATTAGTAGGTACAATAAGGGTCTCTATGTAAGCATTTAACTTTACTGCTCCTGTGCTCGGCCAGTTGGAGATGCGGCTTTTATCTTTGTGCCTTCCTTGGAGGACTTTTAGCCCTTTACGATGTAAGTTCTCAGAACTCTTTTATTGTTATTTTCACTTTCCGCCTGAATTTATTTGCTGTATGCTGGAAGCAGCTCAGGCAAAAAATACAAAATCTAAAGGCCACAAGTTAGCAAGCAAATAAGCAATACGTTCGGCTTGTGGTTCAGATCTTTCTTACTTTCCTCTGTGTCCTGTTGTTGTCTTTAGAAACCTTGGTTTTATGATCTAAAAGAGGTTTGGGCAGAATTTCCTAAACAGGTAGCTCTATTTCTTTATTTTGCATCAGCATAGGCTGCACAAGAGTGTAAAAAGTGTGATTCATAAAAATGTTTTATGTTTGTTAAATATTCCTTCAGTCCCTGCTCCCGTCACAGTACTGGTATTATATCTTGGAAATGGGCTTCTACCTTTCTCTGCTCCTCAGCCTAACGTTTGATGTGAAAAGGAAGGTGAGTATATAAGTATGCTGAAGTACAAAACTAACAAATCTTTATTTGTTTGAATCTAACTTCAAATGCTTACTATTATTAGATTTTATATTGAAGTGCTAAATCACATTTCCTATTACATTCATAAACTCATTATTTTGCAGGAATGCTAGACTTATAGAAAAAAAGTAGCACATACCAATATTAACTTTACAAAAATCAATGTTAGAGTTGTACAAAATGCAGTAATGTTTACCTGTGGTTTGCTTGCTGGCAGGACTTTAAAGAGCAGGTGATTCACCATGTTGCCACAATGACACTTCTGAGTTTCTCCTGGATTTCCAACTACATCCGTATTGGAACTCTTGTGATGGCTGTTCATGACTCTTCTGACATCCTGCTTGAGGTCAGTGCTCTTGTTATGGTCAAGTCATAATGATTCTGAATCATAGTCGTAGCTATAAGAAAGACTATTTGTAGATAAAGCAGTGGTTATTTATTGTCTGCGTCTGATATTCTGGGAAACAAGATATTTTTATGTCTGACAAAGAAACGACAAAGTGAGCCATTATTAAGTGAATAGGAGGATCAGAGTGGGTATGAAAATTAGATGCATTCACTATAATTTGCATATTTTTTCCATAACAGATGTCTGCAGGCTAAATAATGCCTGTTTATTTACATAACTGCCTTTTTTTTTACAATTTAAAGTAAAAAAAAAATTCTTTTTTTTTTCTAAATCTGCGAATACTTTAAAAAGCAGAAAGCTACAACACATGTTTATAATGTAATTGCCTAAAATGTCTTAGAAACAAAACTTAGTATTGCACACAATTTTAGATAGATGGATAAAAATATTTATCTGCAAGACAGCATTGCATTATGTTGGTCTATTATTTATAAACTAACAAAACGTCGTGAATATGAGGTATATTACCAATAATCCAACATATAGCCATGTGTATTAGGGAAGCGGATGGAAAAATACATTTTTTATGAATAAAAATCTGAAAAGTTTGGGATGCATCTCTATTCACCTCCCTTTACTCCCTCTCTGCTGTTATTTCTCCTGAAGTAACAGTATGCTTGTTATTCAGTTGATTCTCTTTTTTCTTTGCTTCTTTTACAGGGAGGAAAGTTGTTCAACTATGCCAAATGGGAGCAGACTGCTAATGTTATGTTTGTAATATTTACACTTGTCTTCATGGTGACAAGACTTGTTATTTTTCCTTTTTGGTGAGTGAATTAAAAAAAAGGTTTGTGTAGCACATTCCAACCGGCAGCTAAGGAGGAATAACAAATATACACATCCACAGGCTCATCCACTGTACCTGGGTATACCCATTGGAGAGGTTTGACCCCTTCTTTGGCTACTATTTCTTCAACATCATGTTAATGGTTCTACAAATTCTACACGTCTACTGGGCTTTTCTAATAACAAGAATGGCTTACAAGTTTGTCTTCAGCAAGGTATGTTCAGAATGCTTTGTGTGTATGTGCTGTGTTTCTCGGCTAAATGGTTCTGAATCTTCTCTGTGGCATGTTTTCACCCAGCAACTGGACGGCGATGTTCGGAGCGATGAAGAGGAGGACGACAGTGATTCGCAAAAGAATATAAAACACAAAATGAATCATATTAATGGTGGCATGAATGGTGCCAGGGATCGAGCTAACGGTCACTGACGTATACGGAGAAAAGAGGAGCATCGACCATGACAGATGGACACTTTCTACTTGGAGTGCTTCGGTTAAAATCTTGAGAATTCAGCGAAGGGATATTGTATTTGACAGAACTGTGAAGGAACCTAAATAGTGTGATTTTCTTTTAGCCCTAATTAAAACTTAGGATTAGCTCTTTCAGGAGTTACAAATTGGATTTTGAGTCTTGAAGTCATATCTACCTGTTTATGCTGTAGCAATTGATCAAATATTATGTATTTATTACATTTTATTACCGTGTTCGTGTTTTTAGAACGCTGCAAATCAGTATTTATGTTTGTCTTGTTAATTGTTTGCAAGGTAGGCCATGAAAGATAGATGTCCTATGTAATACCAGCACGCCCCCTAGCGACAGCTGGAGAGACGCGGTTAGAGCTCGTATCTAGGGAAACCGTCTCTATAGAAACAGCGTGTAGCTTAAAACTGTGGTTATCGAAATCTGTTAGCATACTGGCTGGTGTGTTTATGTGTAGTTTGTTAACGTTTCATAGTTGTTGTCAAAATGACTTGCCAGCCAAAGTATCAGCCTAAGGTGAAAACCGGAAACTGGTTTGAAGACCAGGTCGTGCAGAAGGTTTGTTGAAAAGAAAACGAGGACATATTATCTGAGCTAGCCGTCGCGTTGACATATTTTAGCTAAATCAATAAGGGTGTGGAAAAATGAAAATAAGAGTCTAGAATTTACCGGTAAACTAAAAGGGTTTTAATTTATATCATATTTTTATACTTAGCTTTTTCATTAAAGTTAACCTCATAGCAAAAATTTTTTCAAAGCTGCATTTTAGATGTACACATGTATGCATCTAATCGTCTAATGTAGGCAAAAGATAAGTAAAACGATAGTTAAAAAAATGTCACTTGCATTAATTTGTGAATGATCAAAGTTTTTCTCAAATACCTTTTCTTCTTCTTTTTTAAACTCAGTTTGATTTACCAAGTTGTGAAAATGTTTCACTGATGCCAATATGAAGTGTACATTTGTGTTCACCCTACTTTAATTTTACACCCCAAAATAAAATCCAGTGCATCAACTTGCTTTTAGTAGTCACCTTAATTTTAAATATAATCCCTTTGAGTGGCTGTATAAGAGAATTTATTTATTTTATCAATTTATTGACCCAAGGTTAAAACAGGAAGCAGAACATGTCAAGGTCCTAAAGTTATTAGTCATTTATGAAGCATTACATTTTTCATGCTCATGGTAGATATAACTATAATGTATTTTCTTTAAATTTGACTAACAAGTTTCTTCGGGATAGAAGTGATGTTAACATTTAAGGCCGAGCAACAGTCCTGACTTGCAGCTAAAATATTTTCTGTGGCGATGGCATTGAGGCCTTCAGACTTCAATGACTTGGAGCTTTCATGGAAGACAAATTATGAAAACAACATTGGAAACATACAAAGTGAAGAAAGGTTTTTCCATTGAAAAAAAAGGCTTGAATATTAACAACAAATATTAACAATAAGAAGAAGCCAGAGGGTATCAAACACCTTGTTGTTTCAGAATACAAAACAAAGCAAACAATAACTTTAAAAAATGATTAAATGAAATGTTCTAGTACATTAGGTTAGTGTGACTGGTATTCACATTATTATTAAATTATTATCATAAATTATTTAGCTGAGATTTGTTAACAATTGGCTCATAATGACAAAATAAATATTCAGCTGGCGTTCAAAAAAGAGAAGAACATGGGAGACCAGGGAAAGCTTTGTGAATCAGTTGATTTGTTCAGAATCTGTTCTCTCTTTAGGTTTCATACTTTTAAAGGTTTTTTCTTATACCTGTTCAAAATTCTGTGCTATGTTACTTAATATTTAACCATCTATCTGAAAGTCAAGTCACATTACATTTTAAGAGTACTTTTAAGTCATCTGTGGAATTAGAAGTATAATATGTTAAGTCAAATCAAGTTTGTTTGTAAAACACATTTTAGCAAAGCAGTTCAAAGTGCTTCACACCATAAAAAAAACATAATAGAGTTTTTACACATATAAGCAAAAGATTGGTCTAAGTTTTAAACAAACGTTGACCAGAGAATAACTTCAGGGTTTGAAGTTTTAGCGAAATGCTGGGCTTACCACAGGCAAAAATAGTTCTTTACCTCTCACTGTGCACTTGCCAGTCTGACAAAAGAAAGGTTACCACATGTTTTCTGCAACACTTACGTATCTCCACTTATTTTTGAGACATTGTTATGATGAAAAACAAAAACACACAGTTTGTTGTGGTAAATAACAGCTTGCAGAGAAACATTTCATATTCTGTTGTCTTTTCCAGGAGACAATAAGAGAATTTCTTATCAAGAGGAGCAGGGGAGAGCTTCTTTCTCAGAGAGTGGACTTTCTCAAACAAAACATTTTGGCGCCCGTAACGTGAATCTAAGCTTATTTAAAACTTCTAATAGTGACCTGCAGGCCTCAGTGGTGATGAGGGTGTCTATCTGCATGTGCAGGTGAATCTCACTGTGACATACGATGGACAGCTACATTTTGGAGACGTTGTGATGTTGGTGAATGTGGGAGGAAAAGACAGAGAGAACAGCGCTCTCAGCATCAACGCCAACATCGACAATGTGACAAAGACACCTGAGCCGAGCATTAAAATGCCATGTGGGCTCAGCGGAGGAAATGGCATTCAATCCTGCGTTCGCACTGCTTTTGTCATCACCAGGTAAGCGCCCAGAAAATGACTTCGACAGAAACTAATGAGTGAGCGTCTGACTGACATTGTCTGTGCTGTGCAGTGTTGATGGCAGTCCTGAAGGATCAACTCTGCATTTTGACCAGAGTTTTGCTCTCAGAACAACAAGTGGCTTTGCCAAAGGAGTAAGTAAAGCCTTTTCCTGAAGCTATATGTGTTTTAGCATTAGTTGGTTTATACATCTTCTCACTAAATCTAGGTGTATCTCAACTGATTGGAGAGTTATGATGCCTTGATGGTATTCGATAAATGTCATCAAGTTTTAAGAATGTAATGTTAAGTTTTAAGAATGTAATGTAATTACAAACCTAAACTAAAGCTGTTCTAAAATATGTTGCACTGTTAATCTTTAAGTTAAAATCTATTTCATTTACATAGTGCACATGTTTTCTAAAGGCATTTGCAAGGCAATTTATATAGAGAAATACATAGTCAGCACACTTTATTCATAAAAAAAGATTTAACATCAATTGCACATATTGCAAATACAACCTTGCTATAAATTTAGTAATATTCCCTCTATCATTGCAGTTGGTAAGAAAAAAATTCTTACTACAGCAGCTCAGCTGATTCTATCAAGTTGTCAAAATCAATGAATAATTCAACATTTAAATTTAATGCTAGACATCCGTTTTTAAAAATGACCATTAAAATGTGTGCAAAAAGCAATAACCTTAGTAAGATAGCAATACATGCAACAACAAAAAAAGTTAAAACAGACATGAAAAACAATATTGTGAACAGCTACAAGATCTGGTAGCTGTGCCAGTAAAGAAAAAAATCCCAAAAGTTATACATTTTGGACTGGTTTTGTGATCATTAGAGTTTGGAGCAGATTTCTAACAATGTTACAGTTCCAAATGGGATTGGTGCTGGTTTTCATGTCTGTTTTTTCGACGTCTATTCTACCTTTTTTAGCACATTTAACAGAATAACTTACAATCAATTTTTATTTGACTTTGGTGACTAATTTTGACCTGGTCAAATATTTGTGCCTACAGCTCTCATACATGTTAAGGAGCTGAAAAATGTGGTTTAGTGAGTTATTATTGCCTCAGGAAATAATCTTTCCACATAAATTACATTTAAAATGTTTCTTTCCTGTTCTGTGTTAAACACAGAAAAGACAGATTATATAAGAAGGTGCAGATTAATGTACATCACACATGACTTAGGTCAATGATATACTTTCATCTCAAGTAAGTAAAAACAAAAGCAGCTTAGCTTCATTTCTTTCTTCTACACTATTCTTTAATATACTTAATATAATGTAAAAACAAATCTCAGGAAAGTGATCCTTAAAAAAACACAAACATTTTAATAAAGAAAAGGCCTTGTCAGGAAAGTAATTATCTTTAGGTTCTTGGAAAAGTACATATTTTGTGAGCAAATTTATTCAATAACAAAGTGCCTTGTGACAAAAGTCTTTTTAATAATTAACACCTGAAGTCAGGTAAAGTTTCTACTAACCTTCGTTTCACCTGCAGATGGCTGTTTTAACACTTTCATTCTCATTCATGATTTAGTTAGTTGTACCCCACCTGCAGGTTAGCCTTGAGTAATCTCTTAGCAACCAGTCAGACACAAAGACAGGAGTTTACTCTGCCGTACAAATCCTTGTAGTGCAGAACAGAGCAAGCTCTTTATAGAGTAAGTTAGCTTACCTAAGCTTTCTGGAGCTTCTGTTGAGAATCTTCAACCTAAAAATAAAAATTATGTACAACAGTCTTCTTACTGCAGATTAAAATGTGCTTTGCAAAATTCCTCAACACAAAATAGAGAATTTCAGAAACAAAACAGTGAATGTATAATTTTCTGTAAAAAAAAAAGTCAACACTTCTTCTTAAACACAATCTTTAATCTGTCATTTGACCACTACTTTTTTTCTGTTAATGTTTTGCCTCAGCTTTACTTGTCCAGTGATAAACCGCGTTTCCTAAAGGTACATTCACATTTATCACAAATGTTAACTGAAAATCACTGAGACGAAAACATGTGCATCTATCACCTATTGTAATTGTGTTTAATCTAAAGCGGACAACGAAGTGTGGCCTCCAAGAAGTTTTTCTGGATGAGACCTTAACTGTTTTGTCATGGTGGAAAATATCACACTTTGACCCCCAGGAAAGATTTGAATCTGAGGGTCTGCCAGTTCCTGTAAGTTATTAACAGTTAGAAACATGCACTACTGAAGGCAGCATATGAAATGTTATGTTAACAAACACTGTACTTTTGGGGGGGGGTGGGTTTGCAGGCTAACGAGAAGGTGCTGGTCGTCCACTGCATGACAAACCAAGGCCTTGCTGTTCTGGGTGAAAAGCTTCTCTGGTATTTTATTTTTTTTACTTTTATTAGAAACTTCACCTAAATGGGATATTGATATTTTACAGGTGGTGGTTTTACAGTGCTGGTGAAAATCCATCTTTTACTACAGCAGCATCATCTCACACAAAACATTTCTACAGATACTGGTGCCTTTGGCGACACCTGCAGAGCATACAGGGAAACAGTTGACAATGTGAAAGACATTGTGGTAAACTCAAGAGATCTGAAACATGGCCCAAAGCAGAACTGTGCAATACCCACAGGGAGAATTCAGATATATTTGATTTGACATCAGGTAATTTGAGATTGGATATGTATGTATCGTTGCCTTGAAAAGTATACAGCAAAGCTGAAGATAATTTCCTATGGGACCCAAACCAATAACATGACTTAATTGCACCTACTTGCATATGTAAAGTATCCATCCATCCATCCATTTTCTTGCACCCTTCTCCCTTAGTGGGGTCGGGAGGTGCTGGTGCCTATCTCCAGCTGACGTTCCGGGCGAGAGGCAGGGTACGCCCTGGAC
>CAEGAF010166879.1:0-57912 GCA_903067075.1 Micropoecilia bifurca | reverse complement strand
TATATATATATAAATATAAATAAAATTCCTAAGGTAGTGGCATGCATATTTATTCATCTTTGCTGACTTGATATGTTGTAGAACCAACCTTAATTCCAGTCGAAGCTGCAGTTTCTTCATCTGCTTTACATACATGAAGATGGAAATTGTACTTTTCTTATCTAATTACTGAATTGCTCAACCATGGTGCGATTAGGAAGTCTCACTGCTGATTGTTTGATGGATTTAGGCCTGGCATTCCAACACATTAATACAAATCAATCTAAGCTTTGTTCAGGCTAAATGTTTAGGGCCGTTGTTCTGCTGGAAGGTGAACCAGTTTCTAGTCTTGCTGCCTTGGAAGACATGTTGTCTTCCAGACCCTGGTTGTCTTCCAGGGTCGGCCTGTATTAGCTAAATCCATCACCCTCCAACAGTGGTGACGGTGGTAGGAGTCCGTCCTGTATCCAGTGGGTTTCCGGTTCAAATCCTCAGTCGTTGTGTCCTCGGACAAGACACTTCACCTGGTTGTGGTCAGAGGGTCCAGTGGTGCCAATGCATGGCAGCGTCGTTTCTGTCAGATCACTATGGCTACAATGTAGCTTAATACCATCAGTGAGTGGATAGGGAACTGACTGAATGTAGTGTAAACTGCTTTGGGGACTAAAAGCATTATATAAGACCAGGCCGTATCAACTATGACCAACTTCTGTTTTCCTGCAGAAGAAAAGCTTTCCAATATCACAACGGTGCTACTGCCATGTTTTGCCAGGAAGATGTGCAGTTAAGAGTTTATCCAAACAGAGAAATTTGTTCCATGCTTTCTGTATTCCTTAAACAATGGCTTTCATATTGCCTTAATTGTTACTGCTTCAACAGATTCTCCCACCAGAGCTGTGGATCACTGCAGCTCCACCAAAGTCACCAGGTGCCTCAGACTACTTCTTTGATGAATACTTTCTTTTCTGGTTTGTCAATTGAGGCAGATGATCATGATTCAGTAGGTTGTGATATTCCCTGCTAAACAGAAAAGATGTTTGGTGAAAACTATTAATCACTAAGTAGTTAATGTCAGAAGAAAAGAACTATTTATTTTACAATTAGAGCAAAACCAACCAACTCATTGACACACACAAACAAAGAAAACACTTTAAGCTTCAGGGTCTCCAAGGTCAAAACAAGAAACAAAATCCTCCCTTTCTAACTATGAAATAAATACAGCTCTGTGCAAGAAGCAAGGTACAATGGTTGAGTTTTCTCTCTAACCTAAGAGCAGGATCAAAAGCCTGGAACAAAAGCTGACTGAGAACCCTCACACTAGCTTCCACAATGAACAAATACACACATTTATTCTAGCAGAAAACTCGCATCAAGCTGCACAAGTACGTAACACATACAGACTATATCACTGCAGATCAAGGCCCAAGGAAATGGGGGAGTGACTCTTTGAGATGGCACTCTTTATGCAGTGGCCAATGAGCTGCAACACATCTCAGCAGTGGCAGAAGAGTAGACCTTAAAAAGAGAAAGAGCTCTCTCTTGAGGAAAGCCCCTCGGGTTCAGTGACTGCAGGTTGTGCCATAGTTGTGCTATGGTAGGACTGCCATAGCAATGCATTCTACCGACATTCTACCGTCAATAGAATGTCTCTTTATTTATTTTCCTTTGGGATGAATGTGTGCTTTGTAATATATTTACCACCAGTGGGGGAATTTTTTTTCACTTTTCTACTAAATTTACTAACTACACAATTCTTATTTAGCCAAAGAAATCATGTTTTTTGAACAATAACAATATTTGTTATTGTTATATATATATAACAGCTAAGCATGTTTTCTGGTAATAGAATAGAAGTACTTTATTCATCCCAGCCGGGAAATTACTGAAAATACGACGAGAGCTGCGTCTGCAAGCAGCCAGCTTAACCGGCGCCATCTTGAATCATAATAACTAAGTGTATCAAAGTAAACATCTGATTTTTACTTTTGCCAAATTCACCAACTGTAAATTTCTTGTGTCTAAGCAGATAAGCAGTATTTCAAAAGAGTTTATGTTTTAGAAACAATAATTAATTTGGTGTTAAGGGATAAGCGTTTTTTTTCTGGTAGCAATCTGCCACGAAGTTTAAATCAGATTTTTACTTTTGTATTGAATTTCTGTCAATACTGTATATTCACCACCAATGACAAAAAAATAAATAACAATTTTCTACCATATTCACCAACTGCACAATTATTAAGTAGTATTTAGATAAATAGTATTTCAAAAGAGCTTAAGCTTTATAATCAATAATATGAGTTGTTATTCATTTGGTGTTAAGAGATGAGGGTTTTTTTCCACTGCTACAAAGTAAAAATCAGATTTTTACTTTTGTATCGAATGTCTGTCTTATACCACCAATGACAAAAAAACAACAAAATCACTCACTGCACAACTCTTGTTAAATATTATAAAATAAGTAGTATTTCAAAAAAACAGAAGAAATCTTGTGTTTTTTTATAACAATAACCATATTTGTTGTTAATCTGTTACTAAGAGATGAGCATGTTTTCTGGTAACCAAGTCCCACAAGTAAACATCTGATTTTCACTTTTGCTAAATTTACCAACTATAAATTTCTTGTGTCTAAGAAGATAAACAATATTTCAAACAAGCTTATGTTTTACAAACAATAATTAATATGACATTAAGAGATGAGCATTTTTTTCTGGTAACAAACTGCCACAAAATATAAATCAGATTTTTCCTTTATGTTAAATGTCTGCTTCATAACATAAATATCATCAATGACAAAAAAACAAACAAAAATATTTTCACTTTTCTGCAAAATTTTCCTAAACATCTTATGTTTTTTGAACAATAACAATATTTGTTGTTAATCTGTTGCTAAGAGATCTTTGTGTTTTCTGCTGACGAAATGTTTCAAAGTAAATATCTGATGTTTACTTTTCCAAAAGTAAAATTCAGATGGCAGTGCATTAACATTAGCACAAACATCATCAGTGCACTGCCCCCCACTAATGTGCTGCCATTCAGTAACATTAGGCTTTTCCTTAAAATAAGCTTTTTTGCTATTGTTTTAAATTATTAGCCATGTTTAGCACACTGAATGGAGGAAGTCAATGTAAGACATCATGCTAGTGATACCTCATATGCCACTAGTAGCATTTAGGCTAACATTAGCATTTTGGCTCATTTTAGGTGATACACTAATTTTAACATATTGAATGGAGTAAATCCATGTTACTCAACATGCAGTCTGCCAACATGCTATTGAGTACTTTGTAGCTTACATTAGCATTGATGCTATTTAGCATCAGAACGCTGGGTTGTATCTGACGGACACACTTTGGCAGGCCCCATTTAAATTTCTTCAAAAATGTTCTAGTTTAATGATGTAAGCCTGCTTTAAGTTTTTTGTACAGCTTTATTCCTAAGGGCTTCACAGAACAGCTTTATTTACTCTGAAATTAAACTACACACAGGTGGAGTTTACGCACTGATTAAATGACTTCTGAAGGGAACTGGTTGCCCTGGATTTTAATTGAGGTGCCACAGTATTGGGGGGCTGAATACAAATACATGCTAGATTTTATGGATTGTAACCGATAAAAAAATGACCTTTTCACTCTCAAATTATGTGTTATGTTGTATTGGTCTATTATAGAAAAATCCAATAAAATAGAATGAGTTTTGTGCTTATATAGTGACCAAGTGTGAAAAAGTTTAAGAGGTGCAAGACACTGTAAGAGCCAGTTTTGCTTGTTTAGAATCCAGAAGATATGGTATTATCATGTAGACGCCTACATAACTGTATATGCTGAGTATTTATTGAGAAGAAAGTGTGCTTTATGGAGCAGAGAGTGATGTCCCTTCTGTCTGGAAGCTTTAGGCAAAAAGGTAGTGTGGGAGAAGAGGCATGAGGGTGGAGGGGGGGGACAGAGTAGACCGCCGGTGATCTCAGCCTGCAGATAGGCACCAAGGAGATGCTCCCAAATAGAATGTGACTTTGATTTCTCACCTCATTTCACTCTCAGCTGTCAGACAGGTTTCTGCTCAGATGACATCTCCTTCACGACGACGTGCAAAAATGTGGAACGGCTCAGAAATGAGGCAGCTGCTGCCCTACATGCCAGGCGCTCTCAGTGACATCATCACCCCTGCCGCTCCCCTGTGGCTCAAAAAACAACAAAACAACAACAAAACTTAAGGCACAGCCATGCAAATGACTCCCTGCCCCTCCCTGATGCGATCCCTTCTGTCCTCCACCCCCCTACGCTTTTGTGTCTGCCTTTCCATCTCCCCGTGAGCAGCCGTGACCTATATACCTGGAGTGTCTCGACATCGAGGTTTTACCTGTGCAGACGGCAAGGCACAGCTGTCTGCACATCAGTTTAACATAAGTGCCCTATAAGCTCAGCTGTCTGTGACAAAAACAACAAAAATAAATATATAAGAACCTCCTGATATCATAGCAAAGTTAACTTTTTTGATGTTTTGTAAAATAGTAATTATCATGCTTTTTTTTGCCATTCTGCTTTGTTGTCTGAAATTGTATGTTATCACTTGCGAGGCATGTTGAAAGCCATGTAAGTAACAGCTAAATTACATAGCCTATCGGCCTTTTTTTCTTTTGTCTTTTCAATCAAAAGTACATCAATAACAAGTTAACTAAAACAACATTACTAGGGAAAACAATTTGCTAGTCGGAATTGTTTGAATTTGCATGTGTAGGTTGTGAAAATGTGAGTTTATGTATCGGTAGATCTCCTGCTAAATAAATAAAAAATGAAGAAACCGATTGGATTAGATGAAAAATGCAACACTCATGAAAAGTTAATGTGTTGGAGATGCATGGATTTTATGGTTCAGTGGCAACATTTTTTATTCTCTAAGAAATTATGTGGATTTTTCACTGTATAGTTCTGCAGAAGCTTGTAATAAATGGTTTAGCTTTAGGCTATTATTGTTACAGGATTTACCTTTTTTGTGAAATACACCTTATTCAAGCACATTTTAAAGGATACGTGCTCATAAAACTGACAATGACTTTTATATAATCACAAAATATACTAAAATGTAATTACTATTGTCTAGTAAACTATTTAAAACTATAAGGTCAAAATTTTAGATCAAAGATGAGTTTTAGCAAAATGTTTTGGTAATTATTGTCCCGTCACTGCATCAAGCCCTTGCCTCTTGGGATATTATGTGATGCAGCAACACAAAGTAATGTGTGAAAGTGAGTCACTGTATAAAATACAAACAAATCTGAAATGTGTGTTGGACTTTTTTTTTTTAATCTAGTCTCCATTTTTCTGATACACCTAAAGAAATATCAACTGTTCACCTTCACAAGTCACGCAATTAGCAAACCTTGATATAATTGTTCTGTGAAGGCCTCAGATGTTTGCTAAAGAACAATAGTGAACAAACAAGATCAGGGAACAAAGTACGCAGTTCAGAGGTAAAGTTATAGGACGTCTTAACTTAACTCTTAACTCAGGCCTGTTTTTGAGAAATATTGCTGAAAATAACATGCCCAAAATGAATTGAATGTATCTCAAGAACTACAGAGTTTATTTTAATTGTTTTGGTATCAAAACAAAGTCAAGACCCTAGAGAATATGTTACAGCTCTAAAAACCACCCTGCCTGTCAAAGAGGAAAGTGAATTAATATGATAAACAGCAGAAATTAAGAAAAAAATCAATTTCCGCCTAAAAACAACCACTTCAATATATGAAGATTACTTTCAAAGCATGCAGTTGAAATCCAAAACATGTAGTAAACAACAGTACACAATCTGACCTTTTACTGTGCCAGGTTTCATGAAAAAAGTAAATCATATGAGTTTTAGAGAGGTACTACTTGATAAAAATCTAGGCGGACCTTCCAAATGAGCCATTTTGGCACAGTTTGTGCCATTTGAACTTTCTCAGTTTTTATTTCTGTAGGTTCTGTTTCAATCATTCATTCTTTTCATATAATAAATGATTATTTATCATAAATAAAGTAATTACTTCTAATAATTGTTTTTGGAGGTTCCTTTGAAAAATCCACATTACATTCATTCATAAAGAGAATAAAAATAGACAAATTGTAGTAGACTTAAAATGGAACAGATTAACTCACAATAACATTTCATATAGAATTATATAACAATGAAAATGCTAATAGCAATGAAAACTAATTTGTCAAAATGATATCACAGGAAAAAACTAAAATATATCACAATTACATTACAATAACAATGGCTCTGCGTAAAATCATCCAGATCTCCATTAAGACATTCACAACTACGCGGGGCAGTTTCTCGGGAACTCATTGGTCAATTTTGATGATTGACATGTCGTTTGAACCGTCAGAGCCAATAGAATCCGAGGGCGTTGACATTAATACGGAACATAAAGTAATTAATCAATTATAGCGAGTTCACATTATTGAGTTCGCCTCAAGATTTTGTATGGTAGCTATGAGACGGAAAAGGCTCTGGGCAGAACCGAAAACAATGCGAGATGGACGCAGGGAAAAAGGATTATCGGACCAAGTGGAAATATTTATAATATGGATTATGACCACGAAACAGGTAGGACTGAATTTTCTCTTTTAGCTTCGTGAAATGAGCAATTTCTTTTTTTCTTCTTTAGTTGCTGGTTCAGTGAGTTTTGCACGTAGCGTGGTGACTCTGGTATTGTTGGAAACGGCAGAGCTTCGGCTTTACTCAGATAGATAGTTTTTGTGTATCGGGCCTCGTTGCTCTTTCATTGTTGCGTTTTTTACCCAATGCCTTGTTAGCCTCCTTAGCGTCTAATTGCGTTTCCTTTTATCAATCTGCTTAGAGTTCGAGCTGGGTGTTGTTGAGGTAGGTCTATCATTTGAAAGAGCTTTTTCCCTTTACGTGGATATGCAATATGCCTATATTGATAAATGTATAGCATGTGTTTTTAATTGATTTTGTTAGGGCAAGCGCCGAGGACCCAAAGGCTAGTGTTAGGTTATAAATGTGATACACCTTAAAGTGGGGGGAAGAAAAAGTAACCAAGGTTCGGGCAACGTTTCACCAGGAGACCGGAAGTGAGGAGCCCCGGCCTTTGCTCTTCAGACAGAGTTTGGGAAAGAAGACGGCGGTCATCCTTTTTTTCTCTCACTGACGCTGTTCGTCGTTACAGGCTCTCCACCAAGATGAAAGGGGAAGCAGAAACTCATCAGAAAAAGAAGAAAAACGGGGGTTTGGGGGGACATAATTTGTTACATTTGTCCAATATAAGCTGAGACGTGTAACATAAACATTGCGTTGTTCACTTTAACATCCTGTTGTTTATCCCTATACCAGCAACTCGGAGAACCAGAACCGAACTGCACGCAAGACAATGAATCGATAATAAAAAACTCTAAATCCCAGAAGGCACCACACCTAGGAAGGATAGTCTTCAGACAGCTGGATAGTCTGCTCATGTCAGAAAGGTATAAAAACAAAGAAGACTTATGACGTTCTTCCTCTTCCTCCATAGAAAATTTGGGTTTTATGTAAGAGAAAGACAACAATACATCCTACTTGCTTTTTGCCTTTAGACATGTAAGAGACATGGCAATTATGCAGGTTAATGAGCTACCTGCAGTAGGCCTCACTTCTCAGGACTTACTTAAAGAAATCCACACAAAACTGTTGATCAACTTTAAAAAGTGTAACATACATTGCGGCTGGTGGCGTGTGGAATGTGAAACAGCTCAAAATGTACAATATGGACAGCTTCGCAAAGCACTGTACCTCAATTTGCACTTCAAACTTCAACATTACAACAATGTTGTGTAATACGACATGTTGGAATAGCAGCTCTGGATGTTCACACACCGCCTCCCTTGTATTATGGCCCTGCCGTCCACTTCAAAATGTCCTGTCTCAGATGGTGTCAGCTGCATGCGCCCCTCTTGGAAAATGATGAAAAACAACAGTAACAAATGGCTATTTCCGGCTAAGCCCAAACCTCCAGAGCAGCCTGACCACATACAATAAATAAGATATGTGTCTCGTTCCGTAACTTCATCCTGTCTCCTCTCTTGATAGAGTTCTCATCTTGAATCCCACAGGGCCCTGGACGGGATTGGGGTGTATAACCCAAGACCCTGACAGGCTGCCTGGTGCAGAGGATAAACTAGCTCAAACTACAGTCACTGGGCATGGATTTTTTTTATTTTTTTTAGCCATTAGGGACAGCTCTGCAACATAATCTACTGAGACTGTCTAGTGAGAACATATCAGACTCATATCTGTGATGGGTCAACTCAGACCGTGTAAGAGACACCAGAAAAGTGCCACTGTCCTTGTAAGGTATCATATGTGGAATATCGATGTTGAAACAGTCCGCCTGTGGAGGGGTGCGGGGGGCTTGGGGTCATTTTCAAACCTGTTTACGGTCCCCTCTTTGGAGTCGCAAGACTTACATACCACCTGCTTGGCTTGTTTTCTGACCAGATTTGGTCCATTTGTTGGGAAATACTATCTCAATGAGACAGCTGGGCACTGGTAACTACTCCAATGTTTCATCAACAGGGATTCATGTGTTATTTATTCGCCTGGGCTGCTGGCTGACGGCCATGTAATGGCTGCTGATGGTTTCAGTTGTGTGCTGGATTGAGATTTTTTTGCCAGTTCCCATTTTTTTCCCCCCCTCTCAGACATCCCTGAGCAAAGCACAAAGCAGAGGTTTAAACCATATGAATAACCTAATCAAGTCAACATCCTCAGGAACTATAGCTGGCTTATAATGAAATTATAATCGCTCCCCAAATCCCATGAAGTTTGAAAAGCATAATAAAAATCTGTTCAATTATTCACATAGCAAATATGATATTACAGATCTTGTTTATAAATTTGCGTGGCTGCCACCCATCAGTGCGCACTTTTTGCCCCAGAGCAGCTCTGCCTGCTCTTTTGGCAGCAGAAGTCAGAAAAGGGCTGGCAGCCGCAATATTAAAAAAGGGAAAAGTCACTTGCTGGTTCTGCAATATAAGTGTAAATATGGGCACCTTAGAACAGCTGGGTTATGAATAATGGAAGCAGACTGCCCTGGGGATTCGTAGGAGGGAAAATATTTCGACACTCAAAAAGCAGGGAGAAAGTTCACAATGTCATGCTCTTTCCATTTCCTAACTGGCCATTTGCACATGTGGCCTTCAAGCACGAAGGGAGGAAGCTTTGCTGCTAAAACCTTCAGGCCTTTTGGCTGACTTGGTTGTTTTATCTCCCTCTCCTTCAGAGTTGCATCTAAAATGCAGCTGGAGCAGAATGCGTTGTGACAATGGATAAATAGATGATGCACCAGCCTTGCTAGCTAATGCTGCGTAGAGAAAGTGAGGTCGGGGTGTGAGATAACGCAGCAGCGGAAGATGAAAATATTTTCTTTGTCTCACAGTCCAGTTTCTTTACATTTTCCGCATTATCAGTATTGATTTATTCCCCTCGTCAACCAATTACTGTCTCACTTCTGAATTAAAGTCTGTTTGCTGATGAGTCAGATGCAGTCTGCCAGCAGGGTCAGCTGTCTCATTAGATCGGCGCTCGACCGGACTGAATTGTAAAGACAGGAGGAGTATAGATGACCTCTGATAAGTTGATTCAGACATGTGGTCAATCGGAGTTTCCGACGAGCCGTCAGACCAGTTTCCAGATCAGTAAAGCTTTATCTTAACTTGCTAGTAGTTGTATGCTATTACTAAAATAGATAAGCCATGTTAAAAACTCAGCTTAAATACATCATAACTCCTGAGAGGAGATCAGTCTAAAGCTGAAAATTTGAAATCTGAGATACACACACCAAATGTGGATCATATTTCCTTAGATTTAACATTTGACATCCGTCATGGCGCAGTTGCAAAGGGTCAATATTTTGAGTCATGCAGAAGTGATCCGATCATTTCTATAGCGATAAGCAGAAGCAAGACATTGCCTCAAAACTACAGGGACCTTCCAAGCAGCTCTTTGAAGGCAAGGATTTTTACTATGGAGGAGATATTAGTTACCATGTTTTTTTCCACTCAGTTTTGGCATTGGCTATTTGGTTACCACAGGAATGATGAAAGTTTGTGACAAAATATTTCCTGATAGCAATTCAGATAGTAGTAGTTCTCAGGACAAGAGCAGTTCCTCTGAGTACGATCTTTTTGATTCTTTTCTTTTTGAACCTTCCCCGGCTGGGAAGCAAGTTTTGTCGACTGGATTCTTCGGGAGCCTTCCCCGGCTGGGGAAGTTTGCTTCTGTGAGTACAAGCTTTTCAATGCTATTCTCTTTGAACCTTCCCGGGCTGGAAAAGCACACTTTCCCCAACAGTTGAGTCTGAAACCTCAACTTTTGCTTTGAAGAAGATGGCACTAGAAGACAGTAGTCATGAAGAGAGCGCTGTCCAGACCACTATCCCAGGAAACGATTTTGCCAATCTTCCCTGTGAGAAGGAGACCTTTGAGTCCCAAAACTCAAGCTTTGTTTTGAAGAAGACAGCATTAGAAAACAGTAGCCATGAAGAGAGCATTGTCCAAGGGAACGACTTCGCCAATCTTCCAAAAGTCATAAACAAGTCCCCTTCATTTATGACCAAGTCGTAAAGAATGAAATCAGCAGAATTGAAGAAAGCGGCGTTGACAGTTTTGTACATTTTCCAACTCATTCAAAAATAGCTGGATTAATGCCAATATTCAAAGCATAGTGAACTTGAGTTTTACTAGAAAGTGCCTGTCTCAGAATAACCAAAAGTTATTTGAATCATCATCAGCCACTTCGTTCCCTGCAGTGCGAAAAGGGCTTATGTTTATCCGACCTTACTATACAGTGCCAGCTATGGTTAATGGCCAGTTGCCAAATGCCATTTTGAGTTTACCGTGTGAGTATTTTGAGATGTCACATTAGAAGAAGTCTGTGATTTTATTTCTTTTTCTATAGAAGCGTGCCTGCTTCAGTTGTTTATGCACTCAGTTAAAAAAGGGATTAATTTGATTCTTTCTATCCACTGTAAGATCTTTACCGAAAATGTACCTGTATAACTCTGTATAACTCCAAACTAATTTAACAATACTCTTCTTCTCTTGGAGTATTTGGGAAATAAAAAAAACCCATTTATAACTTTGTGTCTGGGTTCCTCATTTTACCAGGCCACATGTATTTTAAGGCAAATATTTTTGCTGCCAGGATAATTTTCAGGAGGAAAAGTCATGCAACATCCTAGCGGATGTATTTGAACCACAGAGTGAAGCAACTAAAAGAGAAATCATGCATGAGTGAGCTTATCAATCTGCCCCATGCATTTTCTAAAACATTCATATATTAAGGCTTGCTGAGCCTAATGAACATCCTGCTCTCATTGATGATCCCATTGTTGTGTAGAGGAATTTACATAATCGCTACTTTACACAGATTAAATTTACCTTCATTAAAACATCCCTCTCTTCCACTTCACTTTAGCTGAGTTAGTAATATCGTCTCATATACATGTTTGTATGTCAAGAATCGTTTTTTTCTTTTAATCAGCCTTTTTAACCACACTATGCAGTCGACTACAAAGCTTGCTTCTTGCTTTTTTCTTCTTTTTTTCTCTTCTTTTTGTTAACAACTTTCTACTCCCTGTGTACCATCATCATTATTTCTTGCAATATTTTTTTGCTGAGGCAGGGACTTGCAGAGTGTTTTTATGTTTGTGGGAGAGGAGGAGAAGGAGTGAAGGAAGGAGGGAGATAATAGTTTGAAGGCTGTGTTAGTGGTAGGCAGGCTTCACAAAACATCAGGGCAGCATTCTGAGATAAAAACAGGTATACCATCGTATCATGTCCTCAGAGCAACGGAGCTTTGATATGTTCCAAAAAACCCATTGAAGTCTCTGACAGCACATTTCCCTTTTTTCTTTGCCCTGTAATGGCGGTGTGGCTCTGTGAATGCTAAAGCAGAACTGCTTTACGTCAGGATCTGAAATTCACCAAATTCGTTTAGTAAGGTAAATGCCAAGCGTAAAAATAAGAAAGAAGGAAAACATGATAACAACAAAACGTTTAATTTCATTTACCAAAAACAGACACCACATTGAATTTCAGCAGGGGTCAGTAATGAAAACCTCATTGTTCATGTTGATAGAATTAAACTACAAATTCCTTTTTTAAACTCTGTTTTCAATGAAAACTGCTGTATGTGAAGAGAGAGAAAGAGAGAATCACAACTTTACAGACTGAATCTAAAGGTTTAAACCCAGCTTAATGTTTTCACCCTTATCCAGAAGAACATATTGACTCGAGCAGTTCACATTCACTACGAATATCTTGTTTCATACTGTCATAGTAAAAATGAAGTCTGTCAATTTTATTGCTTTGAGCCTTCTTCACACTGACACTGCATAATGGTCTTTTGTTGTCCTTGCAAGGTATTGGAGTGTGCTTCCCATCATATTTTGCTGACTCTTTTGAGGATACATGAAGCTTTCAGGAATGTAGCTGCTTTTGTTGCTTTCGCATAACGTGTCCCATTTGTCAAGAGAGGATTTTAAATAGGGTTGGCCACTCTGGCCTCATACCAACTCTACAACTGCATCACACCCACCAGGTTGACCACGGCCAAGTAAGTTGCTGCAGTTCTTTATTTGTTGTGGCTGTTATGCAAATTGTCACAGAACGCTGTGCAGATGGTAACCAACAGAATCATCATCCGCAATGAGATCCATACCAGCATAAACACAAACCTAATTTGTTTCAAGTTAAAAATAAAGTTGAAAGAAAGGAGGAAAGCAAAGGAAGGACAGAAATGAATATGATATTAAAAATTATGCCAACGCCTATGCTAATTAGAATCAAACAATTATTTAAAGTCAAAATATGTGTCTTAGGGTTAGGGTTAAGTTGTAGTAGAAAAGCAAAAATCATGTTTAGCAAATGCTAGAAGTGCACAGTCATCAAGATTCTTTTGCACACTCAAAGAGATTTTTCAAATTTTCCGCAATCCATTGACATTCCAGCTGTGTCACATCTTGGAAACCATACAATGGTCTAACGCGCACGACAATGGTACAAATAAATTAGGAATCCATAGATGAGAAAAATCAGTAACAACTGCACAACGTGGATTTATGAAAAGATAAAACGAAAGCGAAACATTTGTCAAAGTGCTCGTGGTAGCCAGTTATAAGACATGACAGTTCAGACGAAACTGTGCGAAACAAGCAGTCCGATTCCTCTTTTTCGACATTTTTCAGTGCTGCTCTGAGTTCATTTTTCTGTAGGTTTTCAGTCATGAAGACGCTCATCATTTATAAAAACCACAGAAGACACGGTGACCACCCAAAACACACAGACACAAACTCACAGGATGCATTATTTATTTTCACACGTGCGCCATTTTCACATGGCTGAATACAGAGCCATTTGCCAATTCTTGATTAATTTGTTTGTCTGTTTACTAAAACACACACACAAATTCAATTAATTTCATAAAGTGGAACAATACTGGACCAAATCAGAATAAATGAATCCACAAAAGCATATCATTGCAATTTATTATGAAAACTCATTTCTCCATTTAGTCTCATGAAATGCTATATCCATGGTCTGACCCATTGTTTCCATACTAATTTACACTCAGCTTAGCCCTTTAGCTCACGTATTAGGAGAAATTGAACAGGGACAGTGACGAGTCCGAGTGCATCTGTGCCTTCAGTCAGAGACACATTTTGATGACAAGCTGGTGAGTTTTCCACCAGCCACTTTTTGTCTCTTCTATACCTGCTTATTCCTTACAGGTCACATTGGGGCTCAGTCCACTGATCAAGAGGGACGCTAGACCATGAACAGATCAAATTCTTTTCTTTTTTACTTTTGGGAAAAGTCTGAAACATTTCTCTTTTTTTCTGTCCAGAATTGACCCATCAGTGTATTGCAGTTTTCATGTTTGCCACCACAATGTAAGATTTTTGTGATGCTAGAAAAGCATTTATTTGTTTCTTTTCTTTTTTTGTATCAGTGTCAAACTGTGTCTGAGAATTACTGCTCAATGAAGAGTAATGATCAATCTTAACCAGTCTAGGTATTTTAGCACTATAGTGTTTAAAAAAATAGTGAAATAGCCAACTCATTTGAGTTACCAACTCATTTCAACCACTACACATTGACTGGACATGTAATTAAGCAGTGCAAAAAAACACATGTGAAAGACGAATCTTTTTGCACTCATGCTCTTCTGCAGTTTTGGACTATGGCAGTATGCTAGAAAAACCAGAGAAAGCCTTTGCATGCACAGTCGCATACGCACCAACTTAACATAGATAAACCCTAATTAGAATTCAAACCCAGGATCGTTCTGCTGTGAGGGAACCATGACAACCGGCCGACCATGAAGCCCTGACCAAGTCATGTTAAAGTTGATTTAACTTTATGGCTTTTATCAGTTCAAAGACCCGGAAAGCAGTTAAGAGACACAAGAAAACATCAGAAGAAAAGAAGAAAAAAGACACCATTATCATTGTACTCATGCTTTGTATTGACTTGGTTTTACTTTCTGTGCATGTGTTTTATCTCATCACTTTCCTTTCCTTGGCTTCCTCTTATTTCCATGCCTCTTAAGTTAAGCATGCACAGCATCGCTGCCACAGTTTTGAAATGTATGAAGTGTGCTCTAAAAAGCTAGTTTCAGCAGAGCTTTATATGTAATGCCTGTATTGTCAAACCAAAGTAAGCCGAAATTACGCATACAGATATTGTGAGGGTGATGTTTTGAAGGATTAACAAACATTTCAGTTGGTAACCAGGAAGAAGAAGTAAACAAAAACAGACAACATGTTGTTTCTGTGCAGCTTTTCATTGGCTGTGGACGACACATGTTTGCTGCTGGTTGGCAATTAGTTCACTAATGTGTTCAGATTCAGGTCTAACTGTCTGGAAAGTTAAAGAGTGCTGCACAAAGGTCCAGTTTCCAAATCCTGTCCTGATGCATGCAGTCTGCAAGTTCACATTTTATATCCAGCCGTCCTTTCTGAGGATTCCACCTTCCTCCCAAAGTCCAAAAATAATAGTTAGGCTAATTGGTCTCTAACTTGCCCTAAGTTATGAGTGTGTGTACACAGGTGTTAGACCTGTGTGTCTCTGTGATTGACCTGTCCAGAGTGTACACCTCCTCTCACCTAATCATGACCCTGTAAGGACAAGCAGGTATAGATAATGCAGGAATGTTTGACTGACCACAACTGAGGTTATGTTCTGGCTTCTCCCACACTTGCAAATTTGTGTCTTGACTCCACACACAGAAAAAAGTTTTTTGTCAATTAACCATACAGGCAGTCCCAATCCGGTACAGACCGGAGAAGACTTTGCCCAACAAGAAATTGCAGTTAAAATCTGGACGTCTGTCTGTCCTCAGCTTTTCACACCTCGTCCTAGTTGTTAGTTTATTCTCTTCACAATTTTAGTAGATCGTTTTGTCATTCTATGCTGAGCTTTTCTTTGTTAGCATTTGGGTTGTTACACTTCCATTGAGGTAAGCCTTCATTTTTGTTCTAATCCACAATCTCTCCAGACAACTTTAGCAAGTTAGAAAACTGAAAAGGATTTCACAGGAAAAAAAGAAAACATCTCAATGTTCTTAAAACTTAACATAAATTGAAGGCTTGGAATGAAAAATATATATATTGAGGTGAACAGATTTAGATTTGAGCTTTCTCGTGTTTAATTCGAAACGGTAAATCATGCCAGGGTTGTATATCTCATTACTGTATTGTGAGGTTTTTTGTCACTCGGTTCTCAGTGTTTTATTGCAGTGAGCTGCAGCGCCAACAGCCCTGCTTCACACTTGCAGACCCAGATCGACTTGTTTTGCCTTTGCCTTTCCTGTTCTATAGACCCACAGAGACTTGTCGTTGCTGTGCCATCGGTAACCTATACAGCAGTGCATGTCATCTCACAAGTGACTGCCACAAATATCAGACCAGCCGGATGAGACACTTTATCGTATTTCATTGCTTTTCAAACGTATTCCTAGACAAGGGCAGTGGAATTTATTATTTATACTCCCAAAGCCACCCTATCCCTCTGTGCCAATGGGCAATCTAAAAATACACATTTCATTTAAGACTCGTAAGCACATGTAAAGATGCTTTGTTGAGTTCAGTTTGTCATCTTACATAATGTCCTTTCACCCGGAGTCATTACTTAATCATGAACCAGGTCAAAGCTTCTGCATCGACGCTGATTTAGAACAATTTCCTGCATGAGGCATGTTGAACTTTAAAGCCGAAGTGAAAAGTTCAGAGGAGCCTGGTTGTGTCCTCCGTGGACCAGCAATAAAATCAGCTCTATTAAATTTTATCCCTGCGTGATTTTTGTTTTCTAACCTAATGCAACTACAAGTCCAAGAAGGCAATGGGAGTCTGGACAAGGTTACCTTGCCGCTTTGCTTATCATGGAGAAATTGGCCTGCTAGGACAAAGCAATTCAGGATTTTATTATCATTCAAATTAGAACATATAGAGGGGCTTCTATCCGATTGGCAAAATAATGGGAGTCATTTATCTAGGTCCCACCGACCTTTCATTTCCCATTCATGTCTTATTAGCGAAGCATACATCATCATCCTGCCATAATTAAAAAGCTAAAATCAAATTGATTGTAGGGAAAAGCAGGTAGGGGATGAATGGAGCTGTGTGCTCTTTGCTGCTTTTGTTTCAGTGGAGGGCTTTAGGTGGCCTGTTCTGTGTTGATTTTCTTTTGTTGTTTGGCTCCTTGGTCACCCTGCGGCCCAGGAGGGACACAAACAGCAGCTCATAGGCATTTATCAGCCCTGGGTGAACCCTTTCCACAATCAGAACAAAGGCATATCAGAGCTCCAGTGATTAATGCGCCATGACACTAAAAAAAGAAAAAAAAAATGGGTTCCCACAAATATTAGCCTTCATAATGAAAAGTGAAAGAAAAGAGCTGGTCCCACAGCTGAGTTAAGACGGGATCTATTATGCTAAAGTTGGCATTTTTAGCTCTGTAAATGGGATGTTGAAATCCATCAAAAGAGAAAAACTGAAAACTATTATAAGTGAAGTTATAAACTTTTGAGATGAGAAGCATAACAATCAGAATTTAATGTTTTAATGTCAGATAAAACACTAATAGGTTCATATCAACTGTTTCGATCAAGCATATCAAAGATCTTGTGCTTGCAGTAATGTTGATCTGATATTAGTTTAGTGCTGCCAGTGTTGAGTTTTGTAATAGATCAAATAATATTCCAATTCCTAGATTAATCTCAATTATGCTCCTTTAAACCTGTTCTGTTACACTTTCTGGTTAAAATAAAGTTTGTATTAGCCGTGTGTGTTAGCAGAGAGTTTGCCTGGTTTAAATCTGAATCATTAGTAGTAGAATGAAATAAAAATCATTTGGGTTCCTGCACATCAATATACACATATACAGAGATAATCAGTCAAATTTGAACCTAAACATCATACCACACAGATAACTTGTGTAACCTCAGATTCAGCAGTTTTTAAAAAACCTTTTCTGGCTCATTATCAGCCCCTGGGTTGATCTCCTCAGGCACTCATTCATGGCATCCAAGCTTCTTCAGTTCACAATAAAACTTACAGAGCTTACAAACAAACCTTGGGGTATTGTTGCACCACTCGAGACTTCAAAAATGTAAAAATCTGACAAAAAAAATTGGAACCAAGATAACTTGGCAGTAATCAGACACTTTTGTCTGACATCTTTGTTGTGAAATTGCAGCTCAGATGGAGCCAGCCAATGACTGGAGTTCAGCACTGCTGATGTGCTCATTGCTCACACACAGAAAGCTGCAGGCTGCTGCCAAATGGAGCCTCTCCTCACAAAGGAAAAGCATCTGCAATTTTTATTGAACATTTTATTGAAATAGAATAGCTAATGTGTTGACATATTTTCATATTTCACAATTATCATAGCCAAGAATCTCTGATTCTCAGCAGCACTAATTTTGTTTGGTGTGTTTTCTACCCAGATCCTCAGAAACACCAATTTCCTGAACAAAGTGAATTACTCTACCAACAAGGTGTGTCAGAGATTTTGTTACAACATAAAATATTGTATTATTATAGTCAATATTAACCCCATGCAGCAGATATTTGTTAAAGTATCTAATGGAAACATGCAGTAGCTCAAAGAAAACAAAACCAGTTAAGTTTGCCAGTTTGATTCCAGTATTAAACCTATCAGAGCAGTCAGACTTAAAAAAGGCATGGAGCCTGTTTCTACTTGAGGCTGCCTTTTAATTACAAAAAGTGGAAGTGAAGTGAAGCTTGGAAGAATAAAGTAATCTCTTGATTCATAAAAAATGCATCAGAGTTTTCAAAATAAACATAAAAATAAAGTCGGCATCACCATCATGTTGGGACAAATCCAAACTGTTTTCATTATCAGGAGATCCAGATGGGCCCTGAAAGGAAAAGAAAAAGTTAACAACTGATCGAATTGTAATGAGGGCCCAGATAGTGAAGTTTTACAGCATTTTTCTTCTTGTCTCACTCTTTAGCCAGCATTTCAGCAGGGGTCCTCAGTAGAGAAGATAAATGGTGTGAGCGTTAGCCTCAAAGTGACCCTGATGAGAAATCAGTGAACAGAGCCCATATTTTATCTAAAAAAAATTAAAAAAAACTCTCCACGCAGCACTCTTAAATGCTAATTGAATAGTGATGCAATGCCTCTGGCATCTTGTTGTCAGCTCATTTATGCAGCAATCCGTCTCAATCCTTCATATGATTCTCACTTTTGGCACACTCTCAATGAACTGCTCAATGTGGCATTGAAATTCAATTTCATAAACCCCTGTGCTCTGCCACAGTATCTTTGCCAGAACTGTTTTACACGTTCCCTCGTCACAATAGCATTTTGTCTTTTTTTTTGCCCTGAGATTTATTCTTTAAAGACACTTTTTTTCTATTATTAAATCAGCATTATCTTTTGTATTTGATTTATGTGTCTGATTTAGAAACACCAAGCTGCATGGAGGCTCGGTATAGCTCCACGATTCAAGTAACCTCACAGAGCCGAAACACGTTTAAGTGGCTTCCTTTGTCATGTTAAAATGGATTCTTTAAGAAACATAACAAAGTCTCTTCTCACTGCTGCACTAATAAAAATGATGGATAACATGGGGGTCTGAGATGATTGGAGACAATTGGGTTTCAGCCACATTATGTAATTCAAACGGTGCACGGAGACCAGGCGGGAGTGTGGGGCTCCTCCTGACTCCTCTGCAGCAAGCAGTGCCGCAAAAAGAGGCGAACAGCGGAGAAACAGCCTGTTTCTGTTCTTTCAAAAAAACGTGAGACAAATGAGCTAAAGTCGCGGCAAAATTCAAGGAGTCATATATTATTTTAAATATCGAAAAAGCTTTTTCGATTTTTATGTCACACTGAATTTGCGGGTAGGTTTTGGTAAACAAAGCTTCTTTCAAACCCAATATTCCTGTCTAAAGGAGTATAGGTCTGACAGATTCCTTTACCTCAGATAAATTCTCATTTCACATGAATCTATTGGTGAGAAATGCTGAGATGACAGTAGCTCTGGTTTCCTGAATAGGTAAATGCCTTTTTCTGACAGCTGGGCCGAAGACAAAAGGTCAATACATCTGATTTCTGCAGAGGAACTCATCTAAAATGCCACAACAGTGTTTCTCTATCAAGCCAAGAGCAAAGTTGATGGTGTGTGATTATAAGTCTGCTCTGTTCTTTTGTCTTATATACGTAGCAAGATTACACAGAAAGCAGAAATTCACCAAACCCGAAGACAAGATAGGACTTGAATTAAAGAAAAAAAATGTTAATTGTAGAGAAAACCTTCACTGCTTTGAAAGATGATGTGCTTTTGTAATTATCCTGTGGTTCCCTAAAAAAAAAAAGAAAGGTAATAACCTGCATGTGTCTTTGGCTTGTGACGCAATTTGTATAGTTGCTTTTAGTTTTTTTGGCATTTTAGTACTGAATAGAATTCAGTACTAAAATAAAATGTTTCTATCTAATCTGATAGTAACTGTTCTTTGAATAATTAACTGAACTTAACACACTGCTTGGTAACTAAGTTTACTTGGGATGCACACCAGATTCAATTGAAATTACAATTTTTGTCATGCTGAGGTGACATTTGTTGCGAAATGGCACTGAATAAATAAAACGAATTGAATCAAATTATTTGTCACATTTTTTAAATTTATTTGTGTAGTACAGTTTTCCTTTTGAATCCCTATTAGGAACTGCTTTGTACTGGTGTGACATACAATTTAAGTAAAGCAAAGAAAATAAATGCAGCTGTAATGTAATGAATTATGGCAAACTTTTTTTGCAAGATCCTATAAGTTGTATCACAAATCAAATGTGAACTGAAGAAAAACAAGTTTGTTAGCAGATGATCTCTGACTTTCTGATGGTGCGTCTATGCTCTACAGCGTAAAACACGTCGACTTTCATTTTCAAGCTTACCGCCGCCCCGTTGGCCCCTTTGAATTCATTTGCCACCCCTGAAGTTGAGCTCCAGTCCAGCAGTCCCTCTCAGCGTGAGGTGACAGAGTAGGTTAATTGCTGAGATTTGAATGTCGTGCTGTAACAGATGATTGTGGAGGAGAAAGTATGGCATTAACACATAGATAACAGATTGCTATCTCTTGCTTACGGCAGCCTGGTGTGGCGTAATGGTGTCGGAGAGAAGAAATTTTAATCACATAGGTATGTAATGACATGAATCGACACTACGGATGAGTGAAAATAATAGATGTTTCTTCCAGCTGAACAAATGCCCTGTGTGAAACGTATATGTCAGTGAGCTGTGTCATTCTCATCTCGTGATCAAAATTGAACAAGCTGCCATATATATGTCTGAGCTACCACCCTAAATCTCAGTGGGACATTTAAATAACTCAGCCTGCCTGGTAATGCAGCAAAAAAATTACCTTTAGGACTTCCAGAAACTTAAGAAAAATTGTATCAATAAAGCAAAAGTTGAACAGCCATTTACAAAACACCAATCTGTATGCAGTCCTGATGAATACAGGCAGCATAAGAAGGCAAAACTAATTTGATCACTTAGTGTAATAGTATTTGTTTCTTAAAACTGTCAGATTAATCACTCTTGTATGATAGATCTTCACAGGGTCTGTCAGTCTTCACATGAAACCATTATTTTCAAAGTTTGGAAATGTCGCTAGGTGACAAAACAAAAGAACATTGACAGATTCCTGTCAAATCATTTCAGGATAAGGCATTTCCGCTGTTCCTTCAGCCCTGTCTGAGCCATGATTGGCCCCTTTGAATTTGATCATAGCCAATGCTTAATGTAGAACTGGGTAAATAACTTCAAGTCACTTGATCTCCAAATGGCACAGCAGGTTCAAACAAGAAGACTCACCTTAACATAAACTGTTTGTCTCTGTCTGGTGCATTTGTAGTAAAACAGGCTTGTTCTTTGATCAGCGATGTCGCTGAAGGTCGGTAGAGTGGTTAGAAATTTTAGTCTGGTAAGAGAGTAAAAACTAGGGGCTACTCATAGAAGTAATTTTTCATAAAACGTTTCTGAAGTATTAAATGTAAGTAAGTTGAATGTAGCTTGTTACGACCCACCTCTGCAGGTTTCCCTCAGCATTTTAACTCACAGGACGCAGAACATCGAACATTCATGGACCCGTCGCAGTGGGGCAGAGGCCTCCTCCAGTAACGACCTCGGGACCAAAGTCTGGTGATGGTCTTCCTGTTTCGCTGCACTGTTGTGGAAGCTTTCGTTTAAAAACTCTCATCTCTGGAGGATATATTTAAATAATTAAACGTTCTTCACCCTGCTGTTTTCACAAACAGCCTTAGTTTTTCATACGGACATTCAATCTTTCCTCAAGAAGCATCCACTAAAGTAGAGTGAGCGAGGTGGCATTAGGGGTCAACCCATTATCCCCCACTAATGCGCTGTGAGATTGGTAGCTAATTGATATTGCATGCTAATTGATATTAGCACCAGACTCGCCAGCAGCCTCAGACTACTGGCCACACAGATAAAATTAAGAGAAGCTGTGGAATAAAAACTCATTTGGTTTAATCTTCTCTCTTTTTTCACGGTTGTGTCTTGGTGATTTTCATTTGATATTCTGAAATTTCACCAGGAAACATTCGACCACACATTATTTACTGCGGGGGGATTTTAAAGTGGTTCTATTTGTAAGATGCTACTGAGTAATACAGAGCAAGCAAATTTCCACGATTTTCTTCATTAAAAACTTTTTTTCTCTCTATTAAAATTCAACCTTAATGCAAGAGTTGGGACCAGAACTCATAATGCTGTTTTTGTTATAATTGGATGTAGAAAACCTAACATTGTCCTTTAGTTAGGTTCTCGTTTTGGTTTTTGTCTGTTTTATGCCGCGATACTTCCTTCAGTGCAACAATGATAGTGAAACTATTATTTAATAAATAAAGACAGACAATAGTGAAATTGACAATTGTTTTAATATTTTAAACTAATGTATAAATCAACAAATGTTGTCTAACATGGATTTGATATAACTTCCCATTGGGATCAATAAGGTATTTTTATATGTACATGCAAATATAGTTGTGAGCCGCTGTCATGAAATGTTTTATACTCCAACCTCATATCAGCTTAGTTTTGTAATTATCTGGATTTACCTTGACCTCATTTTAATAGCTAGTGAACAATTTTGTTTTCTTTTTCTAACTTTTGAAAAAGACAGTTTTGCTTCTTTGCAGCAAAGTGACATGTATAAATATTACACGGTGTACAAATGCAGAAGGATGTTAGTTACTGACGATCAAAATGTGACATCCATATATAGATAGTGAAGAAAAGTATTTTTACTTTAAATGTAGATAAATTAATGGAGATGTTAATGGAGATGAAATTAGCTCTTTTGCTAATTTACATATTGTAACTGTTTTATGTAGTTTAAGGAGTTCCCAAAATTCTTTTCACCATCAGATTGAACGCAGTGTTGAGGCAATTTCATGACAGGTTATGGTTTCCAAACCCTGAAATTATGGGGGTATTTTATATGATATATTGTTCAACAGTAAAACTGTATCCCCTAGTTGAAATGCATAAAATATTACATATTTCCTCATTTTAATACTTATCACTTTATACTGTAAACTTCAGGGAAAACATCGGATATATTTTACACCAGTTTTTTTTTTTTTTTTTAGACAGACTGAAGGGTTTATTAAATTGGATTTTTGATGGACTCCGGTTCACCTAGGTGAGTTCACCTCTGCAGCCCTGCACTTGTTATTTCCATGAGAAAATGGTTTGCAAATCTGTTAATATGCCCTGAACTATTTCTCAGGTAACAACAACATAGTTTAGTGAATTTTATTGAGATTACAGCAACGCAATGGATAGTTCTTGACTCGATGGAAATTGATACTTTGTTTCCAATTTCCCATCAGCGTTTTTACCGGGTTTGTGAACACAAACAAGGAATTTGAGTTTGGTTCCGCTTTGCTCTCAGTAAAGACATTTAAATACATATAATAAGGGAAGTAAATAAAATATGTTTGTTTGTAAACATATATTTATGGAGTGTTTTCACCAAGGAGGACTTAAAGGAAGAATCACAACAAATATGAATGTTATCGACATTGGCACTCTGATATTTGTTCATTTGAGACGGTCTGGGCGATGAAGCTTTCCTTGAAAAGAGCTCTGCAGATATTTCAGCTGTTCTTTTCCTTAAAAACATGTGCAATTTTTTCAGGGACTTTGGTTTTCTCTGTTTAATGCACTCTTAAAGGAAAATTAGATTCCAGCATATGTTCAGCTTTACATGAAAAATGGATGTTCACACAAAGAGGAGATTAGTCTGGCATTCTGCAGTATTCGTTCTTAAAAAGCAGGAAAAACTCTGAAAGTCACCAAGGGAAAGGAAGTAAAGCAATTACCAAAAAGGGGAAAAAGGGGCAATTCATTGTCTGCTGTAACCTGTTGCTGGCTCCTCATTTCACTAAAGGTTACCCAGGTGTAACCCAGATGAATGTAAATAGGAGAAAACCTCAAACAAAACAACACGTACAGGCTCAAATTCAAGACATAACAGAAGACATCATATAAAGATCCTACCTTTTCATGAAGGCTTTAACTTTAAACAATTTTTTTATATGATAACTTGCACTGACATAGAGATTCGTATACTGGAGGCATTCAGCTCCAATAACTCAAACTGTTTAGGAAGGAATCAGCAGTCAAATACAGTAGATATTCTTACAATCCTCCTGTTTTGATCTCAAAAGTTGCTGCTCAGGCCTGTTCTCACCTGTCTGTATGTGGGCTGTCAATATCCACTTTTTACAGTGCAGTGTCATCAGATGTGATTTTATTGTTTTTTTTGGGGGGGGGGGGTTACAGTGTGAAAAAAAGCATTTGTGATGTGAGAGAAATAAGAAATAAGACAACCCATGAGATGATGCAATACTGTTCAGACCCCCAACTGTCTAAAATGTGGTTGGCCAGTAGAGTGAGTCCCTGAATCTTAATATAGGAAGAAAACTGTTTTGGGTTGTTTTTAGTTTTTTTTATTTTCCTTATATTTATTGTGTGAGTTGGAGACTGCAGCTATACCAGTGAATCATAGTGCCTACAGCTAAAGTGAGACAGTATTTTGACAGGAAATTAGTTGTCAACTCCACAAATGTGGCCCTGATGAAAGTGTAGTGTTGTGAAAGCCATTGTTAGAAGAAAACCATAAGAGGCATTGTTCGCAGGCTGCAATAAGTTATATAAGGAACAGAACAAACATTTTGAAGAAGGTTCTCTGGTTGGATGAGACCCAAGTCTGAACTTTTAAAATGCAGAAAATTACAACTTCCCATTAACCAGGATTATATTATCCAGGTACCAATTCATATTGAATTTATGTTACAGCATTACCTTCCTGCAGCAACCTTAAACATAGAGAGCCAGGGATACAATGGAATGACGTAGATCACAGCATATAGATCAGTGGCGCATCCTGCTTGTTTTAGTTCTCTCCCTGCTTTAACGCACCTGGATCCAATGATGGTTCTTTAGAAGGCCTAAGAAAAACATTGACATGCTGAGAAGGTTGTTTCTACCACCAGGGAGAGAACTAACACATGCAGGATGCCGGCCCTCCAGGACGGACTTTGGGCACCACTGATATAGATGTAAAAAAAAAAACACATTTAGACTGCATATTTTTTATGCACTGATCTTACTTTGAGTTACTTTGCAAAAACTGAATCATACAAAGCATCTCTAGATGTGCACGGAGCACAATGTGAGACCTCTGTTTCTAACTGGCGACTTGTCAATAAAGTAACGACAATACTGAAATATAATTGTTCCTCTTTTCTTTTGAAATGGCCTGTTAGGTTGTGTGGCAACAGATTTACTTTCACAAACGGAGCTTTACGGCTTTTCCAGTGGCCGATACCCGACTTGTACAACGTGAACAGCAAGCGTTTGATCTTTCATAGATTTAGCATGTTCCATTAAAAATACAAGAACAATCTCTGGACATCAGGCCACGATTACATATTTAATGTTATGGTGTTATTTGTCATTGGTTTTATCTGTGTCATCATAACAAGGTCCTTGCATATTTTTTGGGACCAATTCCTGACCTTTTCTCATCATCATCCACTTAAGCTCCAAATTAAAGATAATTGTAGGTTATTTTATGTTTCCTCCATCTCTGAAATATTCCAGCAAGAGATGTCAACTTCTTCCCAACCTACCCTGCAATCATATTGTCCCTGACATCCTCTTGAGTTTTTTGTTCTTAAAGGTGATTGGTTCAGAGACAGGAAAGGAGCAAAACACTGAGGACTGGTGAGTTTTATACACACATTTATGTGTATAAATAGTTTCATATTTAAGAGCAAACATTGTGACTTGTTAGAGGTCAAATACTCATTAAAATCTTTTTCTTTTTTTTATGAATGCTTGTTATTCTGTCTCTTTAAAACAAAGTAAAGCCATAAAAAATAAAACCAAAAGAGTGTGCTAAGTAATGAAAAAGTTAAATTAAATTAAGTTAAATGAAAAATATACAAAAAAGTTAGTTATATTTTTGATATGCATTAAGGTTAGGCTTATACATATTATTTATAAAAAAAGTCATATTTGTAAAAAAATTGTAATATCTATAGATTTATAAATTAATTGGTCAGAGGACAGTATTTGTCAAAATGTGTTACACCAGTTTCACTACTCATATATATTGAGCTGATGTATAGTATGCCATTAAATTGCTTTTACTCGAAGACGCCTCTCAGTGAAAAACATGATAATATTGTATTACCTGAAAAACTGTCTGCGTTTGGTCCAATGAGTGTTTCTGTGTTGTATTATTTTTACTTGATTAATGTTGTCTTCCGGAGGAAATTGAATTCTAGTCAAATATAGTTGGATCCCAGCAGGGAGTTAACCCCCAGGATTCTTATGAAATTATGTAAAGCCTCCAGGATGTAATGGGAATTTGGGTTTTGTGGCATGTTTGCAGTGAGACGTGCCGTTCTAAACCCCGCTAACAAGCTTTACGAGAGCCACGTGTCCCGCTGTCTCATTGTTTGCGGAAAGTGTTGTGAGAGACTATGCCTGTGCAAGGCGTTTTTCCGCTTCTTTCTGTTTCCATGGATACCAACACCTGATTGGACATGAAGTCATGCGTTTGCCATCTGGATTGTTCCTGCCAGACGAGCCAGATGACATCTCCTCCAGATCTGGTGCATCTCGTAAAACATAAGAAAAAGAAACCCCCAGCAGAACCGACCAGCCTGTTAGTCAAACATGATGTAATCTTTTGTCTTGCATAATGAGATAAACATGTTAGCCTTTCTGTCTTTCTGATTTTTTTTGTTCATTCTGATCGATTATCAGGTGTAACCATCTTTATCCTTAGCATCTATTTAAACCCTATTCTGAGTTTTCACACTCGTTGCCTCCATTTCCCATTCCCTCTGTTCAGCATGCATGAAGCGGACAACGCCATGAGCCCAGAGATCCATAATCCCCCCACCCCCACCTGAAAGAGGTGGAGGGCTTTTAATGATTTAAGTATTGTCAATGAGCACGGTCTGATTTGAAATGAGATTTTTGAAGGTTTGCTGGAATCAACCCAAAACAAGGCCACGTTCACCCGCATCAGCATTCCCTGAAGTCAATGCTCATTGACTGCTCCAAGTAGGTGCTTAATCATTTTTAATTAGGGATAATCAGACATCTTGTCCATTTTAGTTTCAGGAGGGTGAAGCGAGGTCTGCTGTGTGTCCTTAGTTTGACACTGCGTCTCCAGTTCTTTAAAACAGGCTAACATTATCGGTTCCTTCTACACGACAGGTACATCACACACCTGACTTCTCCAGCAGAAGAGTTGTGTTGGGATTATAATTCAAAGAGTTTGACTGATAATTTGTTGTGTGACGACAGCAGAGCGCGAGCAATAAAGAAGAAACGGGCAAAACTAAATGGGAGTAAGTTTGAACTGAGCGTGGCAGGGCGGTCCTCCTCGCGCTAGTATCTCTTAGTAATGAGGTGCCATGAAGCCAAGGCTCTCGCCTCTTGCTGGGCCCTCATACATCATTAATGTTCCCACATCATAGTCCTGATAATTACCGGGGACGTGAATGTCACCTCAGTCGCACCTCCTCAACAGAGGATGACAGCAAAAGGTCTGCGGTCTGCCAGACGGGCCACGCGTTCTGGATCTCACACGCAGAGTTTCCGGCGCACACACACTCGCAAACATAACAAATTCCACCCCAATGTGAACCATATGTGTCCTCTTATCGTTATCAAAACTCACAAGGCGCTCCACTCCTCTGGATTTGTTCCAGCTGGCTGCCTGACTCAAAAAGTCGTGTGTAAAAGTCAATTTGCTCGATTTCCAAAGTTACAGCAATTTATGCACTTCCTTTCAGGGATAAGTACGTATCCAGAGATTTTAGGTTTAATTTGCAGATGTACATATATCTTTCATACGAGATTGACTTCCATGACTACCATCTACATGCAGGTGAACGCAAACTGCTGTAATTAGATTGTCAAAGTCGAACATATCCAACAAAGCTGAGCCTGAAGATGTTTGTTCTGATCAATCTGCAAAGTAGATTTACTAGGCAGAGCAATATCTGATAAGTTATACTACATCATCCCACCAATTTAAACTTTTATGTAAAAATGGGATCCATAACTGAAATGCATTTTTTGACCAAATCATTGCCATGCCAATGAACAAGCAACATCTTTTCTTATTTTCTTGTTTTCAGACTCTGCAATAGTCCAACATGGCTGAACTCCCGTCTTCATGACGTAGAAACACAGACTGCAACAGGAAAAGATCAGAAGCCTCTTTAGCAAAATCGATAACTGAAACACAAATAATTAAAGAAAATTATGGATTTGTTTTTACTTTAATAATTATTACTTTTAATGATGACATATTAACTTCAATAGATAACTTAAATGCATTTTATTTATTTATGTAAAGTTTCAAAATTGAATAGTTCAGAACATTTGTGAACATCTACATTTATAGAGTAATGCATATATTGCAACCATTTCATTTTTTAATTTCATCTTCTTCTCCACTCTTCGTAGGATGCGGACACGTGTCTGTGCACATGGAGAACAACTTTGGGTTTAAAAGACAAAAAAAAAATCCTCATTTGGCCAATTATGCTGACCTTCCTAATTGGAGTCCATACAAAAGCCTCTTACTGTGAATGTAATATCCCCTCCTTCCCTGCTCTCTGGAGAGATATTCAGCAAGCTCCTTTAACCCCACTGATAGGACAGTTTAGCTTTAAATGAACCTGTTTTGCCTCGACACATTTCTTTTCCGCACGTCTTCCAGGACTGCGGGTTTTATTGATCGCCGTCCTCCCAGGGGTGTTGGCGCCTGGACTGGGGCACTCAGCAGCAGCTGGTTGGGCTGCTGATGGTTGTTAGCCCCGCTGGCTGCACTGTTCTGGGCATTGTGTCGTGCCAGGCTCAGCAGTTATCCTGCTCCCCTACAGCAATGTCTGAGGATGCTTGTTAGGAAGCTGCCGAAAATAGAGGAGAAATATCTCGTCTCCCCACACAAATTCCGTCTCCAACATGCCTGGCTGATTTAGCCAGCTGACGCAGGCTTACCTGTAACCGAGAGAGCAGGGTTTGCGTGTCTGTGTGGGTTTATGAGTTTGAAATTTGGCCTCATCCATGCTTGGTTATAAAACAAGATGAATTTACACATTTCCCTTTTGATAGCAAATTCAGAGTTTTGCCAGGAAGGGCAAATATGGAGTATGTGAAGAGGGAGTTCAGGAACATGGTTTGGCTTGTCGTTCTCTTTTACCAACAGGTAGGAAGGTTTGTGTTCCTGCGTTTGGATTAATTGTTCTATAACCAGGACAATTCATCAGCCAGTGTCTGTGTTTTTCTCTCTCTTTTGTTAAAATATGTCATTATTCTGGAGGGAAGAAAAGAGGGATTTAATTTTACATAGGAGTCGAGAAAGGGTTGTTTTCTTAATTTGTCCAAATCCGTTTCTGTTCTGCAGACATGTCTCTTTACAGTAAAACATCCGAATGACACTGAAAAATAACAGTAATTCTGTTGATGGCTTTTTTTCCCTAATTTTGTTCTAGTTTTTCTGTTTTTGTATGAGGTTCAGACAAAAACAAGATGTTGTAAAGATACAAGACCAGTCAGTATAAATACATCCAAGTTGATCAGTTCACAAATTGGATATGGGGAAGTGGTGAGTGGTTTGTTTTCCCCCTAGTGTTTTTTCTGTTTCCTTCTGTCAACATCTATAATTGTTCCCATGTACTTGACTTATGTCTGTGACATACAGACAGATACAAAAATGTTTTTAAACATCAAAACAGACTGAATTATTATCAATTAAAGCTTAAACAATTACAGCCAGGCTTGAAAAGAAAGTATAAAGAAACAAAAAAAATAACAATTTAACCTGACAATATTAATATGAACTGAAGGAAGTTCTTTGCTGTACATTTGAGCTGGTTAGAAGTTATTCTATTCTCCAACATATATTTGACAAGAGTCCTTTTACTTTCACTTTATTTCTTACATTAATTCTAAATAGAATCTTAGCACAATTTTGTTGATGGAATCACCAGAAATTTACTTACAACTTATTTTAAAGGATCCATATTTCAGCAGGTTTATGGAACGTGGCGTTTTCCCAGATCAATCCGGATCGTTAAAGCGGTTCAATGCAAAGTTCACGACTTGCAGACAGTTTAAACCAGCACATTTGATCACACTGGGCCACGCAACGCTTTCCTTAAATAGACTTTGACTTTTACAGCAGAGCTGTAGTCCTTCACAAACATCAGAAACTGGTGGGGTGAATAAAGCTCTTGGCAACTCTGAGGCCAGGTGCTGCACATCATTACACACAAACACCCAGCTAATCAATGTTCATATAACAACACAGATACACACACTGACATGCCAGCTATCGGACAGAAGGCAGTCGATACACTTTTAAATTCAGATCACTCAGGAAAATGTCGGATATTCCGTTGCTTCCTCTGCGTTTCACTCTAGTTTATGACACTCCGGGAGAGAAGAATTTCTCACAAAGCACGGCTGATTCAAAAATTGGCACCCAGATAAAAGCAAATGGATGTGTTTTAAATTTATTTTACATTTTTTTTCCTTTCCACTGCCGAGGTACCTTTTCAGAGAACAGCTGCCACGTTTTCTATTTCTTGCTCCATGCAGACAACATGTTTGACAGGCTGTCATCATCTAAATAGCACATTTTGAGGCGTGAGTGTTGGAGGCTTATCCAAAACAAACAATTGGCATGAATAAAGATCCACCACAATATAATGACATTCTGTAAGTTTTTGGATTAAGGTGTTTTAGAAATAAAATAAAGAAATCTCTGCTTTTTTTTAAAATCCTCAATTAGGAATTGATTTTTTTTTAATGTTTTTATTTTAGCAATTAGAGCTTGCTGTAGCTTCAGATTCATTAGCATGTATTAAATGTATGATCTGATTTATTCACTGTCTGATATTTTGAGGAAGACGTAATGCCGGCGCCTCCTTATATCCCTCTAATACATCTATTAAAGTGAATATATCCATGGTAACTGAGCCAAGTGATAAATCACAGAACATTATTAGTATTGCTATCAGGCTGTGGTACGCAGCAGATTTTATCATTTATGGTATAATTGATGATGCTCATATGTACTTTAATATTAATTTTGACCTCTGAATCCATATATGTTGACTGTGTGAATGAATTATCTTGTTTTTCTCTTCTGCCTGTTATGGCATTTTCTGAGCCACACCTGCTCATTTTACTGCTGCTGGGCCACATCCGGCCCTTTATTGGCCAGACTGGGGTTGTCAATAAAAAAAAAAAATGTTTTGGTCATTAAGCCATAAAAATGAAAAAAATAATCCAGTCATCAAACACACCTGTTAAAAAAAATGACAAAAATGTGTAGGCTGAAGCAGCACTTATTTTAGCAATCGTTTACCGATTATCATTTTATTGGTGAATAAAAAATCCAAAGTGCTTTTTCAGCTTGTTTTGCAAAGTGACCATCTGTGATTAGGATCGACTTGATGACACTGTTGGAGGATCTTTTTTAGGGGGGGAGTTTAGCATACAATGGACGTGTTATGCAAAATCAACTTTTTATATATTATAAAGTTATAATGTAATTCCCTAAACAAGATGGGTGTGTCAGAAAGGGTAGAAGACTTTTAGCTCAATTTCAAGGTGTAAACATGTGATTTCTCACTCAATTATTGATTAATAATGACCCTTCCTAAAAAGTTATGTTAATAAACTGTTAAGATTTCTACATTTATTAAATTTTGTTTTATGTGTGGTGAATGTAAGATTTTTCTAAGTGTTTCAGTTTTTACTGTGTGCATAAACAGATTTGATCCTGACCAAACTTTTTTTTTATCGGTTCTGATTTCTTACACATTGGACTCTTTCATCAGGACGGTTTTTGATCCACCAAACTGCTATGCTTCCATAAGCTGCACCTTGGATTTTGTTATATAATTTCATCAATGCACAAAAATGTCAGCTGGGGAGAAACTTAAAATGATTAAAGGACAACTGTTTTAGATGCACAGTCATGTTTATGTTCGAATGCTTGTTCATGCAGGAGTCCAACCAAGTATCTACAAATTCCACTGTCTACCTGCTTTGTTTAGTGAATTGTTTTTCCTGCATGCAAACAAGGTCTGCAAATACCAGGAAACACTGTTTCTGGTCAGATTTGAATGTCAGCAGTCTGAATATTTGCTGGCTGGTTGCGAGGTTCCTTGTGCAGAGCATAAGTTTTAAATGCTGAGTGATATTTGATGTTTTGCTTTTAATGTCACTATCCCTCAACTATCAGTCGAAACTATGTTTTATCCACTTAGGCTGTGTCTGATCAAAAATAAGACAAAATAAAACGGAGGAAAAAAAGAGTCTGCATGACCTTTCTCTACAATGTAAACATACTTTTTTTTTAACGAGCATTGGCCATAAGGGATTCAATTCAACAGTTTTTTTAAATAAATGGATAACATATGAAGTAATACAGGATGTACTATAAATCGGACATATCAAAGGCAGTGTGTTTAATACAAATAAGCGCAAATTATTTAAAACTAGGATAACATGCTCTTTCAACTATGATATTTTCCAAAATGATATTGTATCAAAACGGCTCTTGGAGGATGTGTGTAGCTCGCTACAATCCAATAGTCAAATAATCAAAAAGTGTTAAGTTGAAATCCAAAGTGGTAAATCTGTATTAATATTGTCAGTCTTGATAAACTCTGTCCAAAAAGCTTATTTTTAACTCGACATCTTTAAATAAGCTTGGACGTGGACCAGCGTTCCTGCATTCGAGCTTTCATGACTCCATTATAATGATGGATTATTGGTTGCTATGACTACAGATTTAATTTGAAGGGGAGGTTTTCACACATAGTGTAATAAGGTAATTAAACACGGACTTGAGAAGTCATTATTGCCACTCTGCACAGAAGAAAATATGTGACAGGTTGGAAAAGTGCAGAATCCCCAGGCAGTTTTACCTTCGAAATTCACAGACTCAGTTCAGTTGGGTCCATCTGTGCAGGCCGTATGGGCAGCCTACACCTGTTGCGAAAAGGTCTACAAAACCATTGACCACCACAAGCCAAGTGCAATGATCCAAACAAGCTCTGTTTAGGGCGGGGTTATAACAAAAAGCAATATAGCGCCATTAACAAGCTGCTGCAAAACTAGAAGGCTAGCAATAAACATTGGCTTCTGAAAAAAAAACAGATGAAAGAAGAATTAAGGTAGAGTGACTTATGGAATCAACAAAACTGGTTCTCAAGGTCACCAACACACCAATAGGTTGTCCTAGATCCAGTGTGGTGGTGGGTTAACTAGGCCCTCCAATTATTAATTCAGGAGAAAGAATATTTGTGTCAAAATAGGCCTGTTGATGAAGAAAGTCATGGGCCTAATATTCAATGGTTTGGCTGCCAACACAATGTCTGACTTCATAAACTCAGCAGTTTCTAGCTGAGGCACGTTGTGCTTCTTCACTAGGGGAAGTAATAAGTAGAACTGGTCCAATAGCAAATGTTTGGAGGCTGTTAAACATTATTAACTGCAGAGTTTCGTGACTTGCTCTTGACTGACGCTCCTACCAGACGTGCTCTTGCAGCTGCAGCTGCGATCAGGATCTGAGACTGGAGGTGAGCTGCCATAAATTAATTGCTGATACTGACATGAAGCTCTTAAAGGAAGGTCCCCACCAGTTTTCACATCCCTTGGATGACCAAAACACAAAAAATGGGTAAAATGTTATAAGTTTCACAGCAATGACAGACAGACAGACCGATCAATCGATCGATCGATAGATGAAAGCAGTTTTATTATCTTTTTTGAACATATCCACATCCTTTGTATTCATATACCATAAGAACCCACTTGAAATTTAAGCTCTTCTTAAACTTTAGTGAAACAGCTTGGTAGGAGCAAACTAAAGCACATCTCCATCAGCACTAAACCTCTCTGAGAAGGAGTGAATTAAACTCTGGATGAGAAAAAAGCTCAGGAGATAAAGCACTGCTGTTAGCATTTTTCTAGGCCATTGGTTCCTTGTTACAACAGCACATTATGGCCCCTGAACCCTCATAAATCAATTCATACCCTATTGTCCTTTCAGAAGGAGCTTTTCACTTTTGGCTATAACATGGCAGAGGTGACAATAATCTATTGTTTCAGTTTAAAGCTCGGCGCTGCAGCCCGGACCCACTGCCACAGAGGGCATGAGGATGTATGTGCTGCCTGCAGGAGGAAGGCGTAAAGGTGGAAGAGCGGGCTTCATGAGTTGTGCTGACACACAAGGGTCGAAGTTTACAACATGGGGAAATTCATCTTTGTGAAGGATATGCATACCGTACCAACTTTAAATACACAGACGAACTGCTTACTTCATCATGTTAAGGTTTTTCTTTGCTGTTTTGTTTGTTTTTGTTTAGTTTACTTTTATACCGCAGGCTGATTTTTTTTCACCAAAAAATTACTCTGAGCCAGTAGATCCACTAAGTGTCTCCGGGTTTGTGATTAGTCATTTCTGAGAGCGATCAAGACGTAAAACTGTTCAACGCAACCATTTAGCTCAACGCAGTCACGTCGTCTGCATTTATTTTGGTTCATGAATGCAGCTTTAAATGTTCCCAGAGGTGTTAGGCTGAATTACGCCCTCTTTGATGTGAGTCTATCCACATAATCAATTAAGTGTAAACACCTTTTGGGTGCAGGGTTGCTTTTATAGAAAGCTCTGTGGAGCTTAAGAAGAGGTTCTGTTACACCAAATCATATCTTGGGAGACGAAAAAGGAAGAAAACTAAATTAATAAGTCTTTTTTTTTAAAAAAAAAAAGCAAAAAAAAAAAAAGGCATTGTTTACAGCTCAGACATGCTGATCGATTGCAACCGTCCCGTAGAGTGGCATTAAGGAGGTCAGTGATGCAGCTAGTTAGACACCACAGCTTAGCCAAAGATCATCATGCAACTTGACAGCTGCGTGGTGGAGTGCAGTAGTTTGCTTTATGGGATAGAAATGTAACTCAGAATGGTTCACCTCCAACTGTGTTTGTTTACAAGATTGTATGTTCAGATCTAACTAAATTCGTTCTTGCTTGCATGTAACATTGTTATTATTTATTTATTTATTTATTTATTTTTGGCTGAGTGTGGTGGGGGTGGGACTGTCAGAGGCAAAATAACACAGAGAGCATCTGAGATGGTGAAAGTTATTCCTGTGAAAAACATAAATGCTTTTAGCAAATGCGGTTTTATCTAGCAGACCCTAAATATAGTCGAATGCATTTTTAGATTAGAATTAGAAATAGTTTTGCTACAATTTGTTGAGAACTGACATATTGATAAATTGAATGGAATTAAAAAGCGGCATATATATAACCACCAAACCCAACGTCAGTCTGCTGATCTTAACTGTTTGCTCTTTTTTTTATTTCGGCAGGAAATTTTATGTTTTTGATTGTTGATTCAATGTTGCATGACTCTGTGTTTTTGTGTTTAATGATGTAAAGCACTTTGAAATGCCTTGCTGCTGAAATGTGCTATACAAATAAAATCTGATTGATTGATTGATTAACGTTTTGCTCATAATGAGGGAGAGCTGATCAAAACCATAAAAGCTACCATATTGTTTTCTAGTATCGTTTGTTTAGATCACAAAGAACTGAAGCAATGTCCTCATTACTGCAAAGGCCTGAATTGTCTCCCGTTCCATCTTTCTGTCACCCATAAACCATCTTGGACTAACCTAAAATCATGAGAAATATTTCACGTTTTTTTTCCTTTATGTTCTTCCAGTGTACACTTTTTTTTTGTACACTGTAACCTCAGTACAGCCTGACCTGGGTCTTGGTAGCTTATGTGGAGCAGATTTTCAGTCACATCTGCCACCAGGGATTCCTTTAATATCACATCTGAAGAAAAACTGTGAAGTAAAACTCTTGTAATTATGTACTCGAGGCATTCTGTAAGTGCTCTTCATCAAATCATAAATAAAGTATGCCTGATTAGAAGGTATATTTCAACCTACTCAAAAGTTATTAAGTAAAAATATTTCACTTTACACATCTTCCCATCTTTCATTAAAGTTGCTGATGGGACTGGACTGGAGAAGACACCAAAAAGAAAAGTACAATATATATTTATAAATATGCTGCAAAGGCTGAAGCTTCAGCTACTCTTTTAACACATTTGGCAGCATCTGGTTGCAGTTTTTTTGTTGTTTTTCCAAGTACCTACTATGAGCCACTCTTTCTCTTCTATCTCTTATGTACCCTGATGCAACCATCATCTGAAATGCGGAAGGTTGCACAGAGTGAAGAGGAGAGCTGAAAGGTGCCCAAGACACACCGGACCAGAAGGGCTCTGCTCCACAAAAACCCGACACGCCCGCTTCCCATTGCAGCTGGAGTTCTGGACGTTGACGAGGTTCCCGGCTTTCTTTTGATACATGTAACAAATACAACAAGGATCAAATTTCACATGTATTAATCTATATTTAATACTGCATTGAAGTGCTGATGAGTGTTTGTGTGCATGTGTGTGTAGTTTTATGGCTGCACTTTTTTATTAGCAAAACTGTGTAAAACTGAACACTTTCAATCTTCTTAGGCACTGTGCAACTTTAGCCTTTTGTTGCCATCCATCAGTTTTTAAAGGCTTCCAGTAATTTCTATTTACAACAGACTCCTGTAAATGGCTAATGATGTTCGAGGTTCATATGAGATTTGTTTTTGCATTCCCGATGTTATTGAAAATTCTCGCAAAGCGCAGAGAAATGAGTCCGCCTTCTGTTTCTGCGAAGCGATAATAAAGATGAACAGCATATTTGTGACGGCTCCCACTACGTGTGGTAATACGTTGCACTTCATTTTCCGAGTTTCTTTAAATAGCAGTCTGTGATTCTCTAGTAAGACGCAAAACCCGAATCCATATGTAAATAAAACACACACACACACAATAAATCCCACATGATGATAAAAAAACAAGCTTTTTAATCCAGTAAAAGACTGGATGTGTACCAAACATCTTGCTTTTCCAGTCAGGTAGGAGGAGTACGACAAATATTCTTCTACCAACTCAAAATAAATGCATTCTGGAGGCGGTGGGTAGCTTCTGTGGCCTGATTTGCATGCTGCTTTCTTCATCTGTTTTCCAGATTTGAACATAATAACAGTCATTAGCCAATCAATCAGTGCAGCTGTAATTTCCTTTCATATGTGTTATTTGTGCCTTTGCCACAGACATTTTTTTCCCTGTACTTTTTCACATGAGAGATCTGCTTGTAACGGCAGTCCAACTTCCCATCAGTTTTTTTTGTCAGCTAAAAACATGGTGATGTTCAGCAACTTTAGAAGAAAAAAAAACAACTTTTCGTGTGAAACACTTTGAATGAGACTGCAGAAACCGTGCAGCTGTACCAGTGGTTCACACAGCCTATGCATGCTGTGCAGTTCGATTTTCCGAGGACAGTCAAATCCAGCTGGATCTTTGACTTGCAAAGGTGTGATGGCTGGGAGAGATATTGATGTGGGAAGGTGCCGTCGAGCGCCGCAAGGTCAGCACAGGCCAACAGTAGCCGGACGACAGCCTGTGGGCACAGCTGTAGGCAATCTTTGAAAGGTCACTCTGGTCTGATGAGGCACCCCATCAAACTGCACCTCTGAATGCCAGATTCATAAACTGACATGAGGTGCTGTCCTGTTTTGCCTTAAAGCAATTTGTTTAGTTGTCATGGAAACATATTGCAGCTTCACAGTCAAATGAAAAAACAACAACACTTTAAAGGACGCATATTTTCCTGATGTTTCCTTTGTAAAAATGTAAATAAAACCATAATGGTATTCCTTCTACATTTGTGTCAAAATCCTTGTGAGTTTGGGTTTTGTTTTTCATTTGTGTTTGTTTTGGGATCATTTATTTATTTTTATCTATATTAGAAAGATGCTATCAGGGTCTTGTCTTGAGTTCATTCCTTTGTGTTTCGCTAGAAAATCTCGATAGATCAGCCATTTTCCAGACATACCACCTAGTCCCACCCATCCGGCATCAAAAAACCACGTCACGTTCAAAGTTACTTAGATCACTTTTCCTAAACATATCCTGTCTGGAAGTGAGGCACTTAGTGTTGTTGTCTGAGTGTGAAGGTAAGGTCCAACAGATTTACTTTCACAACTCCACTTGATATATTCCTGAAACTTTATTATTAATCATGTTTCCTTTTAAGTTTGATCCTGGACTTGATGCATTCATCTTCAGCTGAATGCATTAAGATACTGTCATGCAGTAAAATGCACACAGCCTTTTATTAGCTGCATTAAGAGGCTAAAGACAAATGTTTGCTACATTTTTTTTTGGTTATATATTTAAAAATAATTTAACGTTTTCTTGCTGGTCTTGTGCTGGACCAACAAAAATACATAAATAAAACCAAAGTTTGAGGCAGCCCTTTTCCCCTTTCACAGTTTGATTACTGTTTTCTTCAGTGCTTTTTTTAACTACAGGTGAAGTCGGTTTTCAAGATTGCAAACTTTGAGGTTTTCAGGATAATCTTTTCCTCAAAAGGCCTTTCTTTGTGGCGACTTCAGTCGAGCAGTTCATCTATGCTGCAGGGAGAAGTCCACAATAAAAGAATAGCAGATTATTTTTTTTCCCCACCCATCTGTACCCACACAGGTCACAAATCACTGCGGCTTCTGCTTCCATTTTACTGTTTTCCAGCTATTTTGTTTTGTTTGTTTTGTGCGTTACATGTGCTACTTACACAAAAGAGCAAAAACATTATTGCCTTACCCTCTCGTCACACTCTTGTCTTGAGTGGACAAATAACAGTTATATACAAAAGCTAAATTATACACTCAGCTGCACATACAGTGTGCAGCAATGACAATTTCTGCCACTGAGAGATGCCACAAAGCACTCTGAGTACTAGCCTGAGCTAGATTTGTTGAATATATTGCTGATTCGAAAACGGCTCAAAAGAAAATCACAAAGCCGGATGGCTACAATACCGGAGAGCAAAAAGTTCTTTAGAGTAATGATGTTTGATGCTAAAAAGAAGCAGAGGCCTTTCTGTGAAGAAGCTCGACACTTAGAGCTCCTTACATGAGACGCGTGTAAGGTAAACCCCTGAGGAAGTGATGCTTCTGTCTATTAGTCTGTTGTTTAAGTGAGCATTATGTTAGCTAAACAACAAAACAGACTTAAATGATGTAATTCCATATGGGAAACATAAGACTAAAAAAATAAGCTTAATGGATTTTCAACTGTGTATCATTTTTCTTTTTCTGTCGCCTGATATCTATGAGAACAAAATACATTTAACAACCTCTAAAGACGGTTTCAACAAGACGAATGCGCTCAACGAGAGATAGCCGTACCAGCAAAGACAGAATTATAAGCACAAGCTTTATAGATTTAAATCTCGACTTTTGGATGACTGCAAGTAAAGGCAGAATTATGCTTCAGTTGGTTCAGACATTTACTTGCCTCTGCCCACCAGCCTTCATCAGGAGTCTCAGTGACGGTCTGCATGCAGCCCAGATTTTGTCACCCCGTTGCTTGTGCTCACAAACAGGGTCAATCAAATTCCCATTCAAAGTGTGTCAATCGTGGGTCAGTGCAGAAAAATACAAGATTGACAAAAAAAACTGCATCAGGAGTTAGGAGTGAATCCTAACCAAAAAACTGGTTAGGATTCACTTCATTCTTGCTTCTCACTTTGTCTTTTTCTTCTCTGCTCTGTCAGAGCAATATCGCCCCCTGTGGAGCAGTAATAAAGAAAGCCATAACTTTTAGTGGGAAAGGTCCAGTTTCACTTAGTGTACCTGTGCAGTTTGGTAATTTCACACCCAACTTCTTTTAAGATATGAAATTGAGCCTGACTACATGACTGGCAGTTTCAGTAGGTTGTCTATATTTAATTATAATCTACTGTAAGTGAATTGGGGTTTTGCCATGTAATAAATCTTATTTGATAAGAGCAGGTCATTTAAGAATTGTCTTGGTTTATTTTGAACTTAGTATTTTTTGTATTTTGCAAATGTTGGATTGTCGAATCAGATCAAAACAAAAAAAAAACATTTCTCTGTCCTGTAATTTGGAAAAAAAATACTGGAGAAATAAGATAGAATAAATGGATAAGCACACCGGTAGAGAATGGCATGTTTACAGGCACAAATGATGAGTAGGTTGTGATGAAATGGCAACGCGTAGGCGCAAAATTGCATCATGAATTGTTGAAGGGAAAATCTAAACTGAAGCAGCATGGCCAAAATTCAGCTTGATGTGTTAGACCTCTTTTATGACATAAATAGAAGTTTACTAAATTACATTTTAAGAACATAAAGTGTTCTTTGTGTTATTTTTTTTATCACGCTGCCTTGATTTATTTATAATTGATTTATTTTGGCTCTGTTTTGTATATGTATAGAGAATTAGATTTTTGTGAGCCCTTATTTTTGAGATTACCTCTATTTACTCTAGACAGTTTCCAAGCTATAAAAGCATCTCGAGGACATGATGGACCTCAGAGTCTCAGCGTTTACCCTGAATCACCCAGGCTGCTCATGAGAGGGAATTAAAATGGGACTAGTATGATTTCTCCTGCTGTCTTCTGTCATAAACCTGATTGCAGCATTAAGGATGACCTGGAGGCTTTTTGAGAGTTAAACCCCCCCAACATTTTAGTAGCAAGGAATTATTACAGTCAAGCCCAGAAGCAACGTGTTACTTTTTAAAGATTACCTTGCAACAACATGTTTTGGATGTTGAGGTGTCCCACCCTGGCTATTAAGGAATAACTGTAAAGTTTTATTTATTTATTTCTTACTTTTTAATTTTTTTTTTTACATGGGATCACGTCTGCAAGCAAGTTTGGGGTGTCAACTATAGCTGCATTGCCGTTTCCCCTCCTGATTTTCCCCTCACTCCACAGGACACATATCAAAAACACCCAGTCAATCTTGGTGATCTATTTAATCAGCAACACGTCACTCTGAAAATCTGCTGCCCACTCTGTGCGCCGCCTGCCTCTCTTCAACCTCTTTCCACTTCCATAACACCCTGAAGGCTCTGGGCTGGAGATACTCTCCTCATCACTTTTACATGTTGAGAAACTTTTTTTTTATTGGAGTGATGGGATTCAAGCCCAGATGCTAAACTCCATTTACATTCAGAAACAAGTTTAGGAAGAGGTGTTATATTCATGTGATAGAAAGTGTGTACATGGTAGATCTGTTTTTTTTTTTAAACCTTGTGCTGTGATTATAGTCAGTACTTCTGAAGTCTGGGTGAGAAACAATCAGTAGGGAAGGATGTGTCAAATGTGGGTTTTAGGCAACAATGTCCATTATTCCAAAGAAACCATAAGCTCATCGCTAAGAACAGATATTTGCCTGTTAATTTTTGAGTAATAAGATACATTTTTTCATAAAAGCACAGCTTTTATTGAATGGTGGCATTAAAAATGTCAGGTGGCAATCCCCCACTGAACCACTTGTTCACGACGTTCACCACAATGGCAAAGTCATAAAAACTATATTTGTTGACACTGTATACATGATAGATAGAAATACCTCAGGGGGTTACTTGGATAGGAGTAACGATATTCTGTCCATTGTTGTATAAACAGGTTGCGTTATAAAACCATTTATTGAATATTTTTGCCAAAACATTTGGTCCTAGTATTGGGTTCTCGCTGGTTGTGCTCATCTCTGAGGGTTTATTATTTGTCATTATTGTGAGAAAAGGCTAATGGAGAATTGTTATTATACTCATTATATCTGCTTGAAATAAATTTGAATTTTAAAGGTCACAAAAATAAAATTTTAACTATTTTTTATTATTATTAAAGGAAAAATAACATCCAGAAGTTCTTTTTTCTTTACCTTTTGAATAAATATTTCAATATTTTTTATCATCATGAATTTAGATCCTGTGATACATTTTGCTATAAAATGAAAACGTGTAAATTAATGAAGTAAATAGATATTTTATAAATATTTTCTACTATGGATAAAAATTGCTGCTGTTTCAGTTGCATCCTCCTCCCATTTCCTTTGCATTGATTTCTCTGTGATTTTGACCACAGTAGTCATAATGTGTTTTGCCATTAACATTGTTTCATAAGAAAATCAATTTTCCTAAGCTACCGGTCCATCTGGATGCCTGTGCTTTCCGCTTTTGTCCCCCTCATCCTCCCTGATGTTCCTTGTAAAAGCAATTTCTATTTCAGACATTCGCCGCATCAAGCTAATTTAACCAGCTGGAGAGAGAAGAAAAAAAAACAACATGAGCAAAAGGACATGAGGTTAAGCAGATAATGTGCTTGCTATACAGAGCTGTCATTCCCCTTGTGTCTCCACTCTTGCTCTTTTGTTTGTTTGTTTGTTTGTTTGAAGGCTTCTAATGGTCCTTCCTATTCCCAGGCAATATCCACGCTCAGGTGTGCTGTCGTCGCCGGTCGCCGTCGGGGTTACGGCTGAGATCGGTGTGGCCAAGGGCACGTCCGCTCGCCCATGACTCCGCTGTCAGCACTAATGCGTTCAGGGCAAAGCTGGATGCTTTTTCAGGTGTGTCACAGGCTGCGGTGTCAGCAAGATTGTAATCAAATCCAATCTGGTATTAAAAGACGATCTTGACACTTGACTCCATCAAAAGAAAACAAGGAAAGTAAGTCTGTATAATGTGACCCCAGGCAGGTGTTCGATGATCCGTCTGACACAATTCACCTCATTGAACTTGATATAAATTACACTTTTAATTGAGCCGCAGTGAATGGGGTCAGTAAGGATTTGTTCAGCTGCGCATAATGAATGGGAAAAAAATGTAAAAGGAAGATTTGTTTTTCTTTCTTGCTAGAGAGGTGATACTTGGAGAAAATGAGCTGGTCCAATGTGACGACGATCCCAAACACACATCAAAACTGGTGAAGAGTAGTTACTGTGCCAGTGAACTAATCAGTTTAAATCAGCTCTAACATCCCTAATAAAAGTTTTGGTCAAAGATCCAGACAGAAGATTTTCCGAACCTTGTTGATGGATACATTACTTATGTCTTAGATAGCTAGAAACGTGGGTAACATGACTGGTGACAGTATTCCTGGATTACTCCGTCTTGGAAGAACCGGCTGTTCTTAACCCAACAGCTCATCCAGCTTGATCATCTGCTGCAACACTCTCCTAAGTGGCCTGTAAAACCTCTGATGAAACCTTCCTCTTAAGTAGCTCGTTGTTAGCACAGTAACTGCACTGCTATGTTCTCATTTCTATATGATTTCAAATAAAATCATCATCAAGTCCATAAATTTAAATGCCTAGTCTTTCTTTGCAGGATGCTCAGGGACTTTTTTGTTTTTCAATCTCATTGAAGGTTTATCTAAACCCATAAAACATAAATCAAATAAAGAAATAATTAATAGGCCCCAAAGAATAAAACATTCATATCAGTGACGACTTTCTTCAAACTGCTGATGAGAACTGCATATCTCCAGAGAGGGAAGCTTCGGTCCAGATGCAGCGATCTGTTTTCATTCGGGTTGCCAATACCGCATCGACTTCTCTCTTAAAACATTTTCAGATGGATTCAGCCGGGCAGGCGTGCGCGGAGCTGGCCTTAAAGCCCAGTCAACGCTCAACAAGGAAACGTTGAGCATTCATCTACGCTCCTGCTCATGTATTCATTCATGCACAGTGTCACCTTAAAGGGAGAGGCTGGATTCAGAAGAAAATCAATATGATAAACTGCTACTTGTTTTGTCCGTAAATTGTTTCGGTTTGGAAATCGATACAGAAGCCAGAGCCATTCATCACCGTTCGAGAGAAGTGGGCGCCCTGCAGGAAAAATATTAGGGCCTCCGTGTGGAACAGACCAAAAAAGAAAAAAGAAAAGAAAAAGAAAAGAAATGTGTGGGTGAGAAGTGAGGTGAGTTAGGGGGAAGGAATAAGGAATAAAACCTAAAATTAAATACAGGACATCTGGATGGAGAAAGAGAGCAGAAAGTGACAAGCTGAATTTTAAGACTCTTCGGTCTCTCCATCCGCTCCCTCTGCTTCATGCAGAAGGATGGATGATGTGCAGGGGTTTATCAGACGCTGACAGACGCAATAAAAAATAACCCTCCCAGTGGGGGCCCCCGCTCAGATTAATATAGTGCAGCAGGAGATGGCTGATCTGGGTCATTAGGGGCCACTGACAGTGTCATTAAGACAATGGGCAGATTAAAGCGGTTACACGTGACAAAGTGTTGATATGGACTTTGCCATGTTCCTCCGTGAGCCTCGTCGCCGCTCCATAAATCAGGGCATAGCATGAAAGAAGAGGGACCACTGTAAGTAGTATTATGACTTTTGTATTTAGAGGATGGCTTTTTACGGCTTATTATCATTCTACAAATACGTGGGGGACATAAAGGAGCAGCGGAATCCTCTTAGGGTGTTGTTTGCATGCTTTTGTTCAATAAATAACACTGTGCAACATGAATTCGAAGGGCATTTAAAACCTATAAAATTCTGATGTCCTCATTTAGAGCATTCAAATAGCACGTTACATCTGGATTTATGGCGAGATGAGGATGCCATAAAAGTGTACTTTACTGCCCCGCTGATCGTCTCCACGGCGAGAAAGTTGAGTCTCAAGTGATTAAAGTGACGAAAGTTAATTTGGGAAAAAAAAATTGTTGTGCATTTAAATCAACTTAAGCTGAAAGGTATAATTTTTGCTTTTGTGTTAATTAAAAGAACATTTGACAACTAATGCCGGATGGAATTGAACAGACTGCAAAAACACTGCGTGCTGTTGTGCATATCTAATTTAGTGGGATGTGATTATGCATTTGTTTTGCATACCTAAAGACCTAAAAGAAATAAAAAATAACCCTTTACGAGAACGCTTCTTTAATTTAAAACTTTTAAAAAGTCAATTTACCTCCCTTGAAACGGATTGCCTAGTTCAGTCAAGAAGTAATTTACATGAGAAATACATCTTCCAGGTTATAATCTATCACTACATTTTGAATCCAAACTAAAGTAGCGAAAGCATTAAAATCTCGCATTCCACTCCTAACTGGGTTTAAAAAAAAACAACTAGCAGTCTCTGCTTTTGCTTTTTCAACCTGTCTCGGTCCAGAAAAAATTTTAGATGAAAATCTTTGTCTTTCTGTAAAGAAAAATCCACCTCCTACATTATTAAAGTTTGTGTAGTATTAGTTAAATGCAAAGCATCTTACAGTGTGACAGGTGAAGTGAGGAAAGAATTGGCAGTCAATGTTATCTGTTCTTCCTCCATATTTGCAAGACAACCTGCCATGAAATTAGCTCTGCGGCCATGTGGACTCTGGATTTAATTCGGTCACTGCTGTGTCTTTGTCTCATTGTTCAGAAATCTACTTTAGATATCATACGCTGTCTTACTGCAGGAATATGGGCCTCTGCTTTCGTGGACTGGATAAAGAATCAGCTCAACTTTTTCATTAAAAACAATATTGCTTGGCAGGATGTCTCAAAATATGCATGAAATACAGAAATTAGTTACATGTTTATCGCCAGTTTTATATTAAAGGGTATTATGAGTTTTCCAGGCACATAGTGCCATTTACTATACAATAAAACAATTGTTGATATAAAAAAATGCTGCATGTGTCAAAAGAAATCGGATTTTGCAATTTGACGCCTCTGTCTCTTTAAAAATTTGCTACTCTTTCCGACACTCCCCCTCCAGCGATACTCCACCATGATGCCGTTCCTAGAACTGAGAAGTAGTTTGTCTGATGAGCTCAGCAGATGTGCAGCTCCAGCAGGTGTTTGCTAATTGCTGCTGTCTGGTGGAGCTGCAGGAGGAGAGGCAGAAGCTGCCAAGGATTTTTTTCAAATATGCATCAAAGAATCAGCTCAACACTCCAAGTACATGACGTAAAGATCAAAAAATAGGTTATACATAAAATAGCACGTGTACCTGTAAAAGCCGTGAAGAAAGGGAGAATTTTAATAAAAGAGCCGGACACGATGCTTCGGCTCCAGCGATTATTATGATCCAAGGAGGAAGTTCCGGGGCTCTTCACTATAGCTAGCGCAAGCGCTAGACTCCCTTTGCTGGTTGAATCTGACCACTGCTTCAGCCACACCAAACTAATCAGCCACTGAAACAACCAAATTTCAATCCATCACATACCCTCCACCCTTTAAATGAAACTAAACGATGACTGCTTTTGATTAGACAGAATTATGACGACTATTTCGATTTGCTAGACACCAGAATAAAGTGAACCAGTTGCTGCTTTCAGAAGTTTACGTAAAGAAGGAACGTGTTGTAATACACTCATTACACATCGTCTGACATGTAGGCGTTTTTGGGGTGACAATTTAGTTACATTTATTTTTAATTGTAGTTTCACCTGATTCATGTTTCCTATAGTGATAAGGTAAATTAAACAATGTACAATTACTGCAGCTTCACACTGGATGTCCTCAGTAGCACTAAACTTCAGGACTAAACAAAAAAAATAACAGAAAATATTTAGAAGTTGGAGGCTAGATATCAATAACATGTGAACAAGAAGATATTATTAGTATGTGATGTATGACAGTATTTAATTAAAAGAACACTGAGCATCACCCAGTGCAGCTTCAGTTATTAAAAATGACAATTATGCTCTATTTTTGGATTAGCTTCATAAATAACTAGTAGATCTCTAAACCAACCAGTGGTGACTGGAATCCATGGTAACAGTTTCCAGAGAAATAATAAGAGGATGTTCCAAATGAGCAGAGATTTGAACAAATTGTTTCAAAAAGCCACTATGGGGCCACCTTAGTTTAATTTTGTCAAGTAGATGAAACTCATTATAACATGATTGATTAAGTGTTAAACTATGTGAAGCAGAGTCGTGTCTTCTTATCTGCAGTGTGAAATGCTGAGCAAAAGAAAAAATCTTAAAAAATTAAATCACTAAAATTCCAATTTATAGGTTTTTGCCACTATGTGATAAAATCTGAGTATAGATTTCTATACAAACAAACAAGCAAAAGTCTAGAAATGGCTTTGAAGTAAATCTGCATATGCTGAAGACACGTCTTCCTTTTTTCAGCCTCATCATGCGAGTTTCTGTCTCATTCAGATGTTCAGTGTTTTGTTGTTTTTTCGCTTTGTACATCTGTCACTGCGTCTTTTGTCCAGGCAAGGTAAAAACAGAAGAGATAGAAACACTGTGTTCACCCTGCTGTAAAGTACTGAACATGAAGTTCTTTCAGAGCTAACAAGGTTTCTAATCTTTCAGTCCTGAGGTTTTTCATGTGTGTTTGGGCGTGCGTGTGTGTGTGCTATGAGTAATGTATTTTTTTTCCTTTATTTTTTTCAACAGATGTGCTTTGAAAGATTAAAAAAAAAACAACAAAAAAAAAAAAACGACATACCGGCGTTGGAAGTCTGCTCAATAAATATCAATCAAAAAAGAAGTCAGATACTTTATGATGACATATTTTAGTAACCAGAGCTGCTCCATGAAATATTGAAAGCACAGGTATGTTGGTGTTGACTTTGATCACCGCCGGCCTTGCCGGTCTTCTGTAACTCACCTCCTCGGCCAAGCTGGATCAAAGCCTGCAACAACGTGTTTGAGCCCAGAGTTTTCTCCAGAACTCACATTTCGCCTCGTCTGCCTTCTGTTAGACAATAATCACTTTTTCATAATTCACGACGGCAGCGTCGGCCCCTTTCATTTAAACTGCCTCCTCACGCTGGGTGTCACTCTGCAAGAGAGAAACCGCCCTGGTACGGATGCTGGTTTTGAGACAGAAGTTCTGATTTGTGCCACCACTCGGCAGACCAGGAGAGGCGAGGGATTCCACGCAGACAGATTAAGCCATGCATGGTGAGGCAAGCTGCTATCGCAGAGCTATTTTATAAGCAGGAGAGTCAGACGGGAGGATTTAAATGACACAAGGTGCCGCAAAACAACTCTTTGAACATAAACATGAAATTGCACGCTGCTTTCATTTGTAAGAGAAAAAGACAATCAAAACAGGTTTAAGACACTTCTCTGTGTCTCTGACATGTAACTAAAGGTGAGTCCCCAGCAACCAAAAAAAAAACAACAGGATTAAAAGTACCTCAGGCAGTGAGCTTTGCACAGCTGCTGTATCTTGACAGCTGTTGCATGCGTGGCAGCAAGAAAGGGGATTTTACTAATTTTACTGATGAATTTCTTTCAAACAGCCATAAACACATAATTAATTCAGTTTGACCTGGAATAAACATGTCACACTGCGTTACGTGAATGTGTGGATTAAAGTTGCATGCGGCGCATTTGACCGTTTCTTCCGCTTATAGTCATTAGTCTGGATTTGTTTACGATAATATTGTTCCTGCTGCTTCACCTAATTACAGTAATGAAAATATTTACCATGATAAATGACATACTAATTGAAACGAATGTTTGAAATAATTTGTTTATTGACTGTGAGTTAATAGGACAAGGGAACATATCATTAACCTGAGGCCAGGCCTTTTGGAGCCAGGTTGTGATGCTTTTCGGCGTCACTGTTGATGAGTGGGCTCTGCAGAAAACAGAAGAAAGGTCGAGGCACTGATTAGTAAATTCCCAAATAATGTCAAATACCTAACCTGACTGGATCATCGAGTCAGTGTTCATCCACAATCTAATGTAAAGTATTTCACAAGTTTAACCACAAAAATATAGATTAGCTATCTAAATAAAATACGCCAGGTGTATTAAGGGATTTGGTGATCTGCCAGAGTGTTCGATTTAAATCCATAGATGCATTTTCTTTTTTATTTGTTTTCCGCAGGTTTCTCACAATAGTTTGCTGGACATTTTGCCCATTCCTCCTGAACTGGTGCAACTGGCTCAGATTATCATCCGGCTTGTTAACGCCCACCTTTTCAAATCTTATGCTTTTTCATTGGAACTGAGAAATCATATATTGGTTGTATAATTAGAGTCATTTTGCATTTGGAAGAATCAACTGTGTCCATCTTAAAACTTCATTGATATTTTAAAGATTTTATCAAAATAAATCATAGTTCTGCTTTCCAAAAACTGCCTTCCCCAAATTTGAAGAAAGTCTTCGCCAAAATTTTACTCTCAAACCTTATTCTGTACTTCGCAAATAGAAGTACTCCGAACAGCAATACTGGTGAGGTTTAGTCTGATTAAATATTGAGCGGTGAGAATAACTTGTCTTTTTCTATAGCATATGCAAAGTCTCTCGCTTCAACTGAATAACAAATGGCCTTGATATGAAAGAATCGTATGTATTATTTATCCCTGTTCAGTCATGAAACACTTTGGTCAAAGCAAACTTATTCTATGTTGCTGCGTCATTTCATGTCCCTTGCAGTGGAAACAGTGAATCACAGTGAATCTCAGTTGAGAGGTAAATCAAGTTGGGTCGATTTGACATTTGCTGCTCCAGTGTCCAAAGTGCGTCGGGTCATCGGCGGTGTACAGACATACAAATCGTGTAGCCCTGACAGATTTAGAGTTCAAATTATTTTCATTCGAAGTTTTGTTTCTGAAAGGAAATGGGACAGACATTTCTAAAAGACAGTAATGTTGGTATCCAGTTTGAAAGGAAGTAAGCAATTTGTTGTAGGTATATTTGACTTCAAAAGAGGCCAGTATTTTAACAATATCCGTTGTGTTGAGCTCCTTGTCTCTGATCTTAGCAACTCAGGACTCAAATCATTGGTTAAATGGAAAAAAAAGGAAACCTTCATTCTAAATCTGCCAGCGGTATGAATAATTCTTGGCTCTCATGGCTGATGTGCTCATTTTGTCTCAGTCTCTTTCATATCAAGTAGATTAAGATGTTACAGCATGAACTAAAGTCCTCTTGTTTTATTGATCGTAATCTCCCCTTTTAACTTTGCTAACAGGCAGACCTACACATGTTTTGAGAGCAACGAGAAGTCGAATTGTCTTGTTATCACTCCAACCAAACACTTCAGTCCTCTGAGTAAATATGGCTATATGGGTTCTTTGATTTTTGTTTCCCATTACATGACTGGTTTGGTAATATGGTTCCCTTATGGAACTTGGTTCACATGGTGGTTTCTCCACTCAGAAATATGGCCTATTTCCTGCTTCAAATGAGCCCCCTTGGGATTTATTTACTAAATTGCAAAGGACGAAAGATAATTCATATCTCAGTAATTAGGCGTGCGAGAAATACATCACAGAACCCAATACGCCTAGTTAATAATAAAAAAGAAAAAGCTACAGTTTGATTTTATGTAGATTTAAAAGCCCTCCCGCGGGGGTTTTATTCATTAATTATTTCAGGGTTGTTGTTTTTTGTTTTTTTTCTTCTTCTTTATATCAATCTGCGAATAGAACACCGATGTGAGCTGGTTTACTCCCACAATGCCGAGCAAATTAAGAACAAAGATGACAGAGGGAAGAGGTGAATCCATTGTTCTTTCCATCCATGCTTCTTTGAAGAAGCATAATGCTCAAGGACTCATTTGTGCAATATTAGCACACAACAAAGCAAGCCAGTTGTGCGCATGTGAACAGCCGCAGACGATGCTGTTATCCTCCTAGGAGGTTGAATCTCCCCAAGGTCTCCAGAAGCCATGGTAACCTGGATGCAGAATTTAACTCCAGCTCCGGCTGCCTACTTGAGAAAAATGAAAAAAATGAGTCACTCTCTAAGCCGAGTGTGCCGTTATGCTCGTGTGTGGCTGTTGTGGGTTGGTGATTGTTTTTCTTATTGTGTTTACCTTGATTCGCAGTCCTGCCTGCCTGCCCGCACATAAACAAGCAAGTGCTTCTCTGATGTTTAGGTGATTTGCAGCTCCGGCGAGATGAATTCAGGAATGATGGAAAACATGCCTGCATTATTTTTATTTATTTATTTATTTTCCTGCGTTAGCTTTCAGGGAACGGGGCTCACATTTTCTGCTTTTGAAAGTTGCAGAAATATCAATATGTATTGTGAAAACATCAGGTGCATGAGAACTCAAACCCCGGCCTTCGGTGGAGCTCCAGGCTGTGCGTTGCGTCAGGATTTCATCAGAAAATAGGGGCTTATTTGGTTCTGTAGATTCATAGAACTATTTACAGGAACTCGTCTTTAAATTACCGATGCTTCTAGAGAATGTGGAAGATTTATACTAACGTATTTCAAACTTTAAACTTAAATCTGTCAATTTGACACATTCCACAGCCCTACTGAGTGATGAGGTGATTTTTTATTTTTGGAGGCAGTGGGCAGATAGAGTTGGGGGCCAGATCACAAAGAGCTGCTCCCCTTCAGGCTTGGGAGCGCAGTCACCTGTCCCACCCCCTCACACCCAGCAAGAGAACCATCCATTTTAATTCTAATACTTCAGAAAGCCATGCAGACATTCAGCCACACTGTGAGTGAGAGAATCAGTCTTACTTGAAGCTCTAAAATATAACTAGCCCTGAACTACTATGTGACCTTCAAGACTGTAGACACACTAAGCTTTTTTTTCTTTTCGTTTTTCTTCAGAAATCTGTGACTGAGTGATAAAATGTTTTCTTTTGTTAGAACACCTTTTAACAACTACACAGTAAAAATGCTAGTGTTGAATTAACACCCAAAAGTGTCTAGATGTGTCCAAGTCAGCTGGTGTTAAATTCAACACTACAGAGTGTCACATTAACATTTACAACGGTGCTGGTGTTAAAATATATTAAAAGTGGCACCAGTGTAGTGTTGATCAAAAAACATAATGTGGTGTTAAAAAAGCAAATAACTGACCCACAAGATGTCAATATCAATCAAATCCAGTGGAAAATATTCAAAACAATACAAAGAAATGGAAAGTTTAACTTTTTTTTAAACCAATTTCAGTATTATAGACGAATGTTAATTTAACAAAAATATGGGTGTCAATCTTTTAACACTTAAAGTAACACATTGAGTGTTACTTTAACACTAGCTGACTTGGACACATATAGACACTTTTGGGTGTTAATTCAACACTGGCATTTTGACTGTGCAGTACGAAGCATTTTAAACATCCGGTGTTTTAACAGTACACAATGCCAACCAGTATGCTCTCTATATGGGCGACCAGTTCATTGATTAATGAATTCCACAAACCCACCTCGAACACCTGAGTAAAGTGGTTTGTTCCTCTGACCTGACCAAGAGTTAGGGCCAAGATAACACAAGTTTCTCTATGCTGGAGTTGATGCTTCAGTGGTTGTGACAGAGCTTTAGCACAAGAGCCAGTTCTGTCAAAAAAAAAAAGCGCTAGGAAATTAAATTCACATAGCTTCGGTCGAGCAGAATTCAACGTCTTTGGGAGGGTGATGCTGCTAGCTTCAGGTGCACACAAGGATTTATAGGCCTCCTTTTGCTTGTATTTTTTCTTTTCTAAGTGTGTGCCTCCTTTCCTCCTTCTAAGTGTGTGCCTCCCATTTTTTTCTTTTTTCTTTTTTTAATACAATCCAGTTAATTAAACCTCAGAAAGTTGTTTACTTGGCTCTTCAAGGTTATTAAAGTCTCTGTTGTTTAATTTGTTTACAGCCCTTCAACCATACACAAGTAAAAATGAATCTTTGAAAGAAGAAAAAGGATATATAAATTCAAATCTGTAGTGGTGTTTTATATTCGGCGTCCTTGTCCGTCATCAAAACGCACCGCTCGTTGGTTTTCAGCACGCACCTACGGACTGATTATTCTTTGTTTTTCTGAGTAGACGACGGGCAGCCCTGCAGGTGCTGCTCTCCCTGAGCTAAGACCACTCCAGACAGACTGCAGTAATTTACATTGACAAAGCTGTCAGCTGGAGAGGTGGCCTCCTGCATGGTGATGGATGTCGAACTGGGAGGAAGACAAGAGAGAATGGAATGACGAGCAAAGAAAAGGTTAGGAGGAGGAGGGAGTAAGAAAAGAAAATAATCAAAAAATGAAACGACCAAGAATGAAACGCATGTAGTTTTAGTTATGTTGGGTCTGAATAACACGACATGATATATAAAACTAACATGAATACGGCCTGGGAATTGTCATCCCCGTTTGTCTCCGAATGCCATCAATGAGCGGTAGCTGACTCACCTTAGCAGCAGAATGCAATATAAGACACCTCTGGTTGTATTAATATTTTATGCCTCTGTCACATGAGGGTTTAAGGGAGTAACAAAATAATGTATCAGTAAAGAGGAAATAGGAAGCGAGTAGATGACTTCTTAGCATCCTTGCTTTTTTTTTTTTTTTTCAACTTCCTGTGGAGAAATGTGCTGATGCAGCATCTCCTGGGGCATGTGCTGCTTGGTGTCAAGAGCCCCCGGTGAGCAGCTTCTCGCTCCTGTCACCTCTACTAACACCAGCGCTCGTCAGCAGGGGCCCCGCGCCAGCACTTCAGCCTGCTGTCACCTGTCCTCATGCAGGCCAAGGTGACTTTTGTTCTCTCCTGATGGAAAAATGACAGCTACAGTGGCTGCGGCATCCGGAGAATCAGGTAGGGCCCAGTTGGCCTCGCTGTCCTTTTCTCTCATTATACGTCTCTCCTTTGCCCTCCATCCCTACGTGCCTGTTTCTAAGGTCCCATCCCTTCTTTCCAGCTCCAATTAGCGTCCTTCATCGTGCTCTTTCTATTAATAAAGTCCAGTACAAACAAAGAGGAACATTAACCAAGATACCAAGAAGGATAAAGTCAAATATAGTGATTGCATCCAGTGATTCAGTCATGGAAACATGATTTCTGCAATTGATTTAGAAAAAATAAATAAATAAATAAAAATCTGTCTTTGAAAATTCTGGTTGGACCTGAACACCTCAGCAGGTAGGAGACCAGGAGACGTCATAACCAGATGCCTGTAAAGACAAACAATGTTTCACTTTATGTCTCGTAGTTCTTGCCTTACTCTGCCTGATTTGGACTGATTGTATTGAGCCAGGCTTGCATCGTCCAGACAGCAGGAGCTGGTAGAAAAACCCAAACAGGCCTCCAAATGATGATTGGTCATTGTGTTCAAAACTGTTTTTGAATTAAATAATCTTCAAGTGGGAAAGGACTCACCCAAACACATAACTAGAGCAAAATAATGTAGACAAGGAGACCTTGTGTTTTGGGTAGTTTTTACCAACAGCTCTCCAAAGCTGCTGCATCAAATCCTAGCTCATCATTTTAATGAGGCATTTCACTCTACTTAACTAACTGAAGTGCTTTGGTTAAAGAAAATAGTTATTACCGCTTTTTAAAAATTCAGTCACCCCAACAAAGACCTGTTTTCTCCTTTCTCCATTTGGGATTTCCTTTCCAATTCAGATTTTGGAGTGAGTTTTTATGAACAGTTCAAAAGACCATCTCACTATCTCCCTTTGGAATAACAATTAGAAATTGACCTCTGAGAGAAACTCACATTGGAAATGACTTGTTGGAATAAAAGTCCCCCACCCATTCCACTTACTGACATATTTGGGTACCTCTGCACTAGAATACACAGTCCTAGATCCTCTGATGTAGCATCATGTGTTGATAGAAACTTTTCGATGCTGAGTTCACTCTTTGGTGCTTCTCTCTGAGTTTTGGAGACTGTTGTGTGTTTGGTCCTCATCCTCTCGTTTGGCACAGTTGTAAACGTTATTAAATTATTGTTCAGATTTGGGACATCAACAATTTTAGAGGAGCATGCCATGTTTAAAACCAGACTCTGATGGATGCTATAGTTACGGACACAGCTGCTAAAGATGCTGAAGACCGGACAGGAAGCATGCAGTAGCGATGTGGAAGCATTTTCAGAACAAGGACCCAGAGGAGGACAACAGGGGAATAGGCAGAGGTTAGAACTTAATGAGTGAAGCCGAAGTCTGAAACGTGTCTGTCTTTCCCGCTTTCTTTTACTTGTGCCTTTATTTCTCCTAGTTCTGTGAAAGTCTCTGGATAAGATCCGGTATTTGTGGGTTGAGGTCTGACACTTGAGTTAAAGTGACAATGTTTTTTGTAGGAGTGAGCCTCTTGAGTACCGAATTCTGACCTTACCAGCAACACCTGCAAGTCTGCAGCACACATGTGATTCTACCGATTCACTACAATCACACTCTTTGGCAATAAAATGATTAATAACCAACTACTGTTTTTATAGTAAATATTAATACATCGCATTATTGTTTAAAAACAAATTTTTTACAATTACTCAGTACACTAAATTAAATGTATAGATAAATTACACACTAACGTTCATCTAGGTGACTTTTTTATTTACAGCTAAGGGGACAAAAAGACTTTTCAGATATAATATTACATCAGACCAATGAAAAATATATTTTTAATAAAAGATATGATCTGAATAGAAAGTTATGTTTAATGCCTACTTACAGGTTTGATTTTCAAGATGTGCTTTTAATCTGACAAAGAACCCTCATCAAAATGCATAATCTTATTTACTGAACTACGGTAAGTACAATAACAAATGCAGGGTTTTTTTTTTCCATATAATGACAAAATGGAATTAAAGGTGCCACTAATATTTTGTAGATCCATTGTTTCTTGTCCTTGGGTTGCAAATGATGTGCTTTTAGAAATAAAACAGCGGTTCCTTATATATGACAACAAATCCCTTACAGGATTATATTTAAAAACAATCTAAAATGGTATTTTCAAAAGGTTTTGTAACATTTTTAGGTCTAAACGGGGGGTTTTTTAGCTCAACTGAGGGCAAAAATGGCTGCTTGGACTGTAAATGTTGCAGATTCCTAGACGTTTAGAAAAACTTTAATTACACTTGTTTCATGGGTCCCACTGAGGTGTCAATAACTGGACAGTATTTGTATGAAGAAACGCACAATGAGAAACTCACACTGCTTGGGGGGGTTAGGGGTTATGTTAAGGTTAATATAAAACTATGTAAAGGTAGATTTAGAGCACAGTTAAAATTAGACTATGTTAATTACTGTTTTCCTTGATATACTGTGTGCCTCTCACTTGGCCTTTTTGTGGCAATAATGATAATGACTGTTGGAAATAACAGCGAAAGCAATCAGAAAGAAAACCGGATAAAACTGCAACAACAAATTTTTAAATATAACCTTTATAGTTTAAATAAAACAGCCAACTAAAAATATATCTAATCAGGGAGAGTGTCAGTCCATCCGTCCGTCATACACATCTGTTTATCCATTGAGGATCAAAGGGGACTGACCCAAGTCCAAACCTTTTTGCAAGAGATGAACATGATGAACAAGAAACCAATTAATCTCAGCACAACCAAAGACAAATAAGATGAACACACACATGCACACACACACACACTTACTCCTAAAGGGAACTTAGACCAATAAACCTAAGATTTTTACAGATAGAGAGAGAAGGCTGAAGTGCCCAGAGAGCGCCCACGCAAACATGCAAAGAGCCTGCAAATTCGAAGTATAAACATCCCAATCCAGGATTCAAACCCAGTATCTTTTTGATGCAAGACAGCAGAGCTAGCAATTAATACATTCTCTTTAGGTTTAACTAGAAAACTGTTGCATCTCATATTCCAAGCAAATGTTTTCTTTAATAGTCATTTGCAGGGGCTGCACAGTCAACAAGTCAATAAAATGTTCCTACTCTGAAAAGCCCAGACTTAAGCCTGAAGTTACTTCACTAAGCTGCTGCTCTTACATCATCCTCCACTCCCCTGTGCTGCATCTAAAAACACCACTGTTATTGACTTCCCACACAGTGGATGATATCTAGCTTAAATCTTCAGTGTTAAATATTAAATGAAATGTTTACCTCTGCACGCAGCGTTTCTTTTGATTTTGTCTTCTTTTTGCCAGGTGATTGAATCTATTACATAAACGGTACCAAGACAATGCCCATTTACGGTTTTGAAGAATCTCTGCTCAGTGTTAAATATTCTCATTATAGTTGGACCAGAAAAATAAAAAGCACTGTGGGTTTAGAGCTGATCAAAAGCACTTTCAAATTCTTTGAGCAAAAGAAGCTCTAAATCAGATAGAAATGTAGCCAGCTGCAGCAAACCTCCATGTGATTTCTGTCACTGCTTACTCTGTCCATTACACTCCAAATTAAATGTACTTCCAAATGAGCAATAGATAGCTCACTGTGGGTGCAAATAGCATATTTTTTTTCTTCTTCTCCTCCTCCATTGTTTTTGTTATCCCCCATCTGGAAGCCCCTCTGAGAGCCATGTCACTTATATTAGGAAATGACTGGCAAGCTGATTTCCTAATGATGCAACCACACCAACCCGTTTCTGGTGTGTTGGAATAAGGAAATTCTAGGAAAACAGCTCAGTGACGACTAAAAGGATTTATGGGCTGCACAAGTGCATGAAAGAATCAAAGCAACGCCCCAGGTGTGTTTCTGATAAGGGAATAGATATAACATGATATAAAGCTCATTAAATATGTTCCTCCTCCCCCCCCCCCCTCCCCCCCACCTTGAAAGCAGAAACGTCTTAACAAATTAAAAACAATTTCAAAGCTTGAGTGGCTTCCGACAACACTGGAACCTCTAAGATGGACTTTAATATCCAAGTGGGAGAACGTGTTAAGCTTGTTCCCGCTCTATTCTCCTTCACCCCAAATCAAATTTAAATCAGCTTTACTCCCCCTCCCCCAGTAGATGTGGCTGCACCACTTCGCTGTCACTGTTTGTTGGGTTGATGCGGACCACTGTGGTACCATTCAACAGCTCCCAGCTCAGAGACTCTGGGATTTACTCCAGCATAATATGCATCCCTCGGTTATTCTCACGCAATAAATGGCAATTACAGATCATTAGATCCTTTACTCCCCCCCCCCCCCCCCCCCCCACCGCGCCCCCCCCCCCCCCCGGGGGGAGGCCTATTTCCGGTAGTTGGCTAGCTGAAAATTTGGAGGCGCGGGATGGGGGGGTTTGGAAAG